>JASAND010014493.1:0-16082 GCA_030248195.1 Trissonchulus latispiculum
GTTCTCAAAAATGGCAGGATTTAAGCTAAAAATAGCCATTTTTATGAAAAACATGTCCGGCGAAGCCCGAAAATGTTTGAACATTTGCCAAAAATTTGGGCCCCCAAAAAATTCTCGGGGGGGGGAGAAACAAAAATCCCGGGAGGGGGTTATTTCGGGGGGAAAGGCATTTTTTAGGGGGGGAGGTCAGTTCGCCCCCCCCCCCCGATAAAAAAATACCCTGTGTTGCAAAAGCTTTAAAAAAAAGTGCCCACTTCCGCCCTCCGCCGAAACGAATACCGAAAATGTGACCGGGGAGTAGCATCCCCAAACCAGCTCTGCAAAGTTGAGACGACGACGATGACTTACAGCAAAGCGTTGCCGTCGATCGGACAGGGCCGACATTAGACTCGTACAGACCGACTCCAGCTGAGACTCTGATACTGTCGCTGCAATAAAACTACATACGGTATATGCAACATTTCACGGATAGAGTGACCGTTGGCGAAACTGACGGAGCAAACACCACGAAAGTGGGTACAGCACAGCTCGCACTCCCTCCCCCCCCCCCTCCCTCGAGGAAAGCTGCATGATCATTTTTGTTAGTCCAAAAACTGATAACAGAAAGCCAGCCTCCGGCTAAAGCTTTCGTTAGTATATATGTAACAGATAAAACTTAATTTTAGAGCGCTTTTTAACAGAATTAGTTATAGCAGTAAACGCAGAAAACTGGCTATTTTTACCGTATTTTTGGGTTTTTAGACCATTTGCCCCCCCCCCCCCCCCCCAGTTTTTTCGCCCAGGAAAAGCTCAGTGGCTCGCCGTAATTCTACGCGTGAGATTCCTCATGTCCTCACCTTTGTACCTGCCGATGACAACAAATGCCATTTTATCGTTTGGTTTTACACACAATTTTCCTAGAACCAGAGTCAAAAACCGTAAACACATAAAACGGTAAAATCTGCCAAAAACGATGATTTACAAAGACTATTCTCCAGTTATGGGTGAGCCCCCGCCCACCTCACGAAACCCCCCCCCCCCCCAATCCGTACAAAACTGCCACAAATATGTAACCATCACATAACACCTACTCCCTCATACGACAGAATCGGCAAAACAAACGGAAAGCACTTACGAACAGTGGGAACCTCAGGTCCAGAGAAACAGTAGATGGTGGATCCTTCCTTCAGGCCCGGGAGACGGGCCAGTTGATCGTCGTCCTTCAATTTCGCGCCAAGAAATGTTGCAACTGAAATATATAACACAATCTATTTTGCTATATACGTAATTATAAAGTATTAAATAGTTATTATGAAATTATTTATTATTATGTATTACAGTACGTATGTAAGGAATCAATGCATACGTAACTGATTTAATGAGTCTCCTATTTGTTCCAAGTGCTACTCTATAAACCTACGTAAAATGATTGTTACCAAAAACAAAATCAGAATAGTCTAATACGTAAGTGAAATTGTAAAGCCTACCCAATCTGTTGCATGGCAACTTTGTCAGATTGGCAACTTCTGTTTTCAGCACCGAGACGGTGTCAAAATTTCCAGAGCACGTAACGGTTTTTTCACCAACGATGGCTTTCACAAATACCATTATATAACACTCTCCTACAACGAATGAATATACATGAATAATGAATATATATATATACAACGAATGAAAAACCATATACAAGCGGGGATACATGCTCCCGAAAAACGTAAAATTCCACCTAAGAAAGGAAGAAAGACAAGCCTTGAAACGCAAATGAGTTCTGGTTTCGCCCCACATAAACATAGGTGTATTAGTAGGGGCCCTCCCCCAAATGGAGGGGTCACCGACCCTCCACTAAAAAAATTTTTCTACCCTTCCCGCCAAATTGGCCGTCGGCCGACCCCACCTTAAAAATGTTCAACCCCCTACCTGAATTTTTGCAAATTTTTAGCCAAAAATTCAAAAATTTTCAAAAAAGCAAGAATTGCTAAAATTAGCTTAATTACGTACCTTAACAATCGCTAAGAATAGCTGAAAATTGAGAAAATTTTGCAGTTTTTTCAAAAAAACCGATTTTTTGTCGACCCCTCCTCTCGAAAATTTTTCTTACCCTTTCCCCCATATCGACTTTCTCGAACCCTCCACCCCCCATATCAACTTTTTTCGAACCCCCCTCCCCCTTTTTTGCCAACCCCCCCACCCTACTTTTTTCAAACCCCCACCCACACCTATGTACATAAACACGGGCCTCTGAACAGTCAGTCTCATGATTTAAGGTTATAAGGTTATAAGGTTTATTAGCATAAGCAAAAAAAAACACATATATATATGTATCAACATTAACATTATAAAGTTCATATTTGATTTAAAGATTTTATAATAGATTTCTGTTTATCAAAGTTTGTGATTTGATCGTCGTAAAAAGTTGATGATAAGAGCAGTAGAGGAGTATGGTCCAGTCGTGAAGTGAGGCATATCTGGTCTTATCAGCTGATCTAAGACAGATAGAGCAGAGACAGAAAGGACGCAGACTACGACACAAAAAATAAGTACAAGATTATTAACATCAAAAGTAATTTAACAACGGAGCTAGTAGTGCTTATGCAGAGGGAAGAACCTTAAGATAAAGGCATTGATACTTCCCTCTAGGTATTTACTAACAAATGAAAGTTTCAAGTGGGTCTTCTCAAATAGTTGGACTTGCAAAAGCGCGTAAAGTTAAAATTTGTTAATTTATTTGTGAAAGCTATTAGCGAGGAGGCATTGATGATGTCATCAGGAAGGGCATTCCATATTTTAACTACACGAACTGCAAAAAAGTTTGCTCGTTGACTCGATCTAGCTACTGGTATACTAAGCCTATACGGTCGATTGTTTCTAAGGTGTGTTTGAGGCAAAATCTCAAAATAGTTATTTATATTCATGTCAATTTCGTTATGGACTATTTGATATGTGAGTTTTAAATCAGCAATAATTCGACGTATTTCTAGTGGTTGGAGCTTTAATGCAGTCAATCTATTCAAGTAACTATCGTTTCGAAGACCATTAACCTGCTTTGTGAAAAATTTTTGTATTCTTTCAATTTTATCTATAAGTCCTATTTGTTGGGGATTCCAAACTGGCGAGGCATACTCAAGATGCGGTCTTACAAAACTTAAATAGAGGGGTAGCAGTACGTCAGGATGACGACTTTCGAAAGATCTTAAAATCTGGCCAAGTATCTGCCGTGCTTTCTTGGTTATCTCATCAATATGGTTATTAAATTTAAGGTCATTAGTAATCTTCACACCCAGGTCTTTAACTGACATTACATGAGGCATATCTATGTTATTTAGATTAAGGTTGAATGTGAAACCCGGGTTACCAAGTGTAAGGATAACACATTTTGGTACTGAAAACTGTAGCTGACACTCAGTAGCCCAAGAGTTTATCAGATCCAAATCATTTTGAATTGCCTGTACATCAGTTAAATCACTGACTGTAAAGAACAGTTTGGCATCATCAACAAAAAGTTTAATTGTTGAATTTAGTAGTAACTTGGTAATATCGTTAATATAAATAAGAAAAAGAATTGGACCAAGAACAGAACCCTGAGGTACTCCACTCAACACTGGAACCCAATCAGAAAACAAATTATCAATTTTAACTCGTTGATGTCTATTTGTTAAAAAGGCTTCAAACCAAAGTAGAAATTCTTCAGAAACCCCCATATAACGCAATTTTTGTAGTAATTTTTTGTGACTTATAGTGTCAAAAGCTTTAGTTATATCCAAGTACACAATAACCTTGCATCTTTTTAAGTCTAAAACTTTTGTCCAATCATTCAAACACTCAAGCAACTGTGTTACTGTAGAGCGCTTACTAAGTCCTCCATGCTGGTGGGTACTCAGGATCTGTTTATTAGTCAAATGATTTAATAACTTAGGCTTAACGGTCCTTTCAAAGGTCCTCATAGAGGAGGCTGTTAGACTAATCGGTCTGTAATGATCAGGTGAACTTCTGTCTCCTTTTTTGAAAACTGGCGTTACGTCAGCATTCAACCAGTCTTGAGGGATAGTTTTAGTAGAAAGAGAAATATTAAAAAGTATGGTTAAAAGAGGGCTTATTTCATATTTAATTTTTTTCAAAACGAGTGGCGGTATATTATCTGGGCCAACCGAGGTTTTATTATTTAACTGACTTAAAGCTTTATCAACTTCATCTATAGTAATGTAAGGAGTGGATAAAGGATCAAAATTTGTGTAGTAATTAGGGGCAGGAACACCATTATCAGACACAAACACAGACGAAAATTTTTGGTTTAAGAGAGCTGCTTTATCGAGGCTATTGTCAATTACTGTTGATTGGTTTAGTAGTGTAGGTATATCATCATTACGTTTATTTAACCTTTTATTAACAAAAGACCAAAATTTGTTAATGTCATTTGATGAACTAATTTCACGTTCTTGATTTTTCCGCATTAATCGAAGTTCCTTACGAAATTCTTTTACTGACGTTTTCCACAGTATACGACTCTCAACAGTTTGATCTCGTTTGAATTTATTCCAAAGTTTATTCTTTCGTCGTTTAAGTATCCTTAAATTGGGTGGTAAGGGTTGCACATTATTACGAGACGGCTGTACAGTTTTAAGTGGGATATAAGTATTAATAGCAGTTAAGATAACTCCTTTAACAATTTGCCATAAGTGATCTACATTCATACTATCACCAAAGAGTGTCGGCCAGTCGGTAGTTAGAATAAAATCTCTCATTGCTATATAGTTTCCATTATTGTATTTCCTAAAAGATTTTTCCGTAAGATTTTCACGAATTGTTCCATTTAAGTAGAAATTGACCATTTCGTGGTCACTATTTACAAATGGGGCCTCTATGGTAATACCAGTTATACGCCTTGGAATATTCGTAAGGATTAGATCAAGAATATTTCCGTTACGTGTAGGTTGTTTCACCATTTGAGTTAAGCCAGCAGTTATTACAAACTCTAAAAAGATTTCAGAGACAGAGTTAATTGGTGCAGTGAGCATGTCCCAATTTACAGAAGGTTGATTGAAATCCCCTATTAATAGGTAGGGCTTGTTCCTTGGAATATTTACAAGAACACTGTTACATACTTCACTAATTTGCTGATTACTAATACCGGGAGGGATATACATAAGCACTAATCTAGTCCATTCATCATTAATTTTGATATCAACATTACAAATATCACAATCATGAATATGTTGTTCACTAACAAGCAAACTAGAATGACTCTTATGCACAAAAACAGCTACGCCTCCTCCTTTCCTATTGGGTCTGTCCGCTCGAAAAATCCTGTATCTATTCGCATGTAGTTCTTGATCACTTATCTGTTTTGTCAACCATGTCTCAGTTACAAATATGCAATCATAAACAGGAAAATTTTCTATAATTTCAGTTTTAAATTCTTTTAGTTTATTACATAAACTTCTGCTATTTAACAAAACACTGTAGTATGAATGAACTGTATTCTCCTCCACACTACTGCTCTTTAAGCATTTGGGTTGTTAGTGGGAGGAGACTGCGGCACAGACTGCTGATCCGACCCACCCTGATCCGGTCCACCCAAATTATCATTCGGGGCGCCATCAACAGGGTGGGACGGAGGAGGGGGCGCACCTGGAACTATACGACCATATTTAATAACAACATTTTCTCCCATATTTCTACGTCTCCAAAGTTCATTACGAAGAAATTTGTCACGTACCCGCTCATCAAAGGTGAGATCTGGTCTCACCCAGACTTTCTGGTACAATTTGCCAAGGCTTCTGAATTCCTTGAACAGGAGGAAAGACTTCCGGGCTTCAGGATCATTGAATTTGACTTTCACAATGCGGCCTTTTGGAGTACCCACAGCACCGTCGCGGAAAATGTCCAAGACATTAGATCGGTCGATCCCGGATTTGGTCAGCATCTGTTCAACCATGGGAACTGGGTCCGAATTCTTCTTATCGTCAAAGTCTGGTAAACCAGTAACAACCAAATTATTCTTCTTCAATTCTCTCTCCTTTTCATTGGTCAGCGATCTGCTTACGGCCATCTGAATAAGAGGTGCTAGCTGATCAATTAGGGTAGGAAGGATTTCCTTTACCATAGCAGGGAGGACCTCCCTCACTGTCGCTTTGACCAGTTGAGCAATGTCTCCCACGATGAGGGAATGTTCACTAGGAACAGTTCCACCGCTAGAACCGTTGGATGGGAGAGAGTCAGCTACATTTCTACTGAGAGGACTAGTAGAACCGCCATGCCCACCAGAACTGAAAATGTCAATGCACCGTGCGCATTTGATACTGATAAACTGAATAGCTCCAGAGTTACTCCAAGCACTAGTTTGTGGTCATCTAGGGTGGCATTATCACACATTAGTGGGAGTCGCCGGGTCTACCAGGCTTCCAGGGTGGCCCCGTTTTTTTACCCTTATTTGGGGGTGTTTTTTATCCCGGGTCTAACTATATATACAGGTACAGGCATGTATAGAGGTCGGGGAAAAAACCAACCCGCAAGTGGTGAGGAAAAAACCAACCCCCTCCCCGTTTGGGCGATGGGGATGAGCTAGCGGGCTCAAATTTTGCATGCAAGACAGGGTATTTTTTAGAGATTTTTTCCGGGGGGGGGCCCGGGCCCGGGGGGGGAGGAAATTTTCGGGGGGGAAGATTTTTTGCAAAAATGAGCCAAAAAATGGTATTTTTTGGCGTATTTTGCATGGTGAAACTCAAAAAGTGCTCAAAAATGCCAGGATTTAAGCTAAAAATAGCTATTTTTACGAAAAAATCTCCGGCGAAGCCGGAAAATGTTTGAAGATTGGCCTATTTTTGGCAAAAATGTGGGCCTCCAAAAAATCCCGGGGGGGAAGCAAAAATCCCGGGAGGGGGCGATTTTGGGGGGGGAAGGCATTTTCCGGGGGGGGAGGTCATTTTCGGGGGGGGGGGGGCCGCCCCCCCCCTGTAAAAAATTACCTGCAAGTTGGTAGGGCCCGCCCATCCCACCTACCACACCAAATTTGAGCTTAATCGGACCACTTTTAAGCATTTTGTGACATTTTGATAATTTTGGCATTTTTGACCAAATTCAAAATTTGCCTATTTTTGAAGGCCTGTAAAAAATTTTCCAGAGCAGATAGATAATAACTTTTAATAGTTTCTATGAGAACAACATGTGCTCTTTCCAAAAATGTCGGTCTCGCCTTTTTGCGACGCTTGGCAAGCTGCCAGCAGAGTTTTTACAACATGGGAAAAAACTAGGGATCGACCGGAACTCCAAAAAACCGGAATCGGAATTGGCTTTAAAAAACCGGAACCGGAACCGGAACCAGCTCTTTAACACTACAAAAATCGAAAATTTTTTCTGGCGTTTTGGACAATTTTTGCTCAATTTTCCGCTTTTTTTGCAGTTACTAGAACATTGTAGTAACTTTTGAATTGTATTTTATATAGTTATTTCAATGCAAGAACATGAAATTTGCAATTTATTAAGAGAATTTTGTGTTATAGCATAGTTAAACTTTACTATAGCTTTAAAATTTTAATTGTACACGGTATGAATATGCTATATTTATATATTATTCGAGCACATTTTCGATGAATAAACGGCATCTATATTTTTACATTATATATATACGAATTTCGATGAATAATTTAATCGATTGCAAGTTGACATAAGGGAGATTTATATACTGGCAAATAGTATTTAATTTCTTACTTGATTAAGCTGAATTTTAAATTAACCTAAATAAGTAGATTGAAATTGATTCCACAAATTTTTTGCGAGCACCAACAACTGCTCCTTCGACACAATAAGTCATAAACATGTTAAATTTTTTATCTGGCTTGCCTGATAGTTTCTAGTCATAAACAAAAATGTCGTTTAACTTAACTAGAGCCTCAAGAAAAGTTGCAGCATTTTCAAATCAATCACAAAATAAAAAATTGCCGCGAAAATAATGATGCCATTGACATTTTTAGAAAATGGGAGATATCTGTTTCAATTGTAGTTTACTTTTATTCTCTCTGTACTCAAGACAGAATTTAAATAAATATTCTGAAAATTACAAATCTTGAACAAATTTCTGAATGTAAAATCTAACCTAGCTGTATTTGGCTTTGAACTTAGGTATAAACATCAGCTACAAAGCTAGCCTTGTTTAGAACATCGGCTTTTAATTCCTTAGCTTGTCATTATGTAAACCTTACTTTATTATTGGAGTTTTCTGAGTAAAATGCAAAAATCGATTCTGCATGGTTGCAATACATAAATTTTCATCCACTAATCATATAAGCCAAAAGTTTTTCTCAGTTTTCACAGAAAGTTGAATCAAACAATTTCTCCACGTTGAATTAAACGAAATTTCTCCTTTTTGGTTAGCTTCATCTGGATTCTGAAATTTTAAATGGCGTTTATTCAAAATGTTTTTAAAATCCCTTGCCATTTGTTCCATCCGTATTTTTTAATATATAATTCTGTTGATCTCCGTACTAAATTAATTACTAAACAAACATGCAATAAACTTAGTCCGTGCGATTTAAACAATTAAAACTATCAAATTTAAGCTAAAACTGACATTTGATCATACAACGGTAATTCTGAAATAGCGTAGGTCTACGCCAACGCTTCAATGATTTCATAGCATTAGGTATTTTCTACCAATATATATACTTAAATTTACGCTATCTAATCTGATTTTACGTATATATTACGTATTTTTATTTTATAATAATGTATTAATATTCATAACAACGATACATTAGACATTATTATTATTATTATTATTATAAATACTAAACATTCTAAGTAATGCAATAGCGCCGCAGGCGAAAATTTTTGAATAAATAATATTCTGGTTAAAAAAGAATCGCAGTTTTTCAAAAACTTTTAAACAAGTTTGACAAATTTTTTGAAAATTTTAATAAAATTTTGCTTTCGATAACAGGCTAAAATTGGTTCCGGTTCCGGTACGTTTTCAAAAACCGGAACCGGAACCGGAACCAAAAAGTACCGGAACTGGAACCGGAATTCCGGTCGATCCCTAGAAAAAATCAAGGGGTGGGAAAAAACCAATTTTTGCTTTTGCTGCCAAACTCCCAAAAATGGTTCTTAGTTGCTCAAAAGTCATCCACATAGCAAGTTTAATGCGTTCACATGAACAGCTCAAAATTGCATTTGGACTTGGCAATTTTGTGCTAGTCGGTAAAAACCTCATTTCGGCGGATCGGCTGTTTGGCTCAGCTAAAGCGGCCAAAAAGTACTCTGGGACAAAAAATACTCGAAAAAAAACACTGAAACAACGTTTATTTTAATTTATCTCATCGAATTTCAAAAGATTTACAGATTTTTGTATTTTAACATGATGCTGCAAATTTTGATGTTTGATTTTCTCACTTATCATAGGGGTCGCGGCAGCGACCACTATAATATGTGTCAAAACTCCCTGGAGACACCGTAAAATAAGCTGCGCAGGGGCTGCGCAAAATCCTGCGCAGATCCTGCGCAGATTTCATGCGCAAATTGTAGAGCACATCGAGTTTAGTATGTGTGCGAAGTTTCAGCCCCGTATCACTTTCCGTTAAAAAGTTGCGCCCCGGACCGGTTATGGCGGCGATGTTTTTTTCTTTTTTCCGGTTTCTCCTATTTAATGGTCGTATTGTCCTGACTTTCCGCCTCTTTCACGTAATCTGCAGCGGAGGCCGGACCTAAAGGGGTATAGGGTCTGGTAGTACCCCATGCGCCATTTAAGAATCGCTACTTTTTTTGCGCCGCAGGTGCACCACAGCGCCGCAGCGGCGCCGCAAAGTCGGCTCTTAGCGAAAAGTGACCATTTTTGTGGTCGCTGCGCAGCTCGAACGTTAAGAGCTGGAGCCGATTACTTTTTATATTCAGAAACTACATATATTGAACTAACTAAATAGCTAAGTCTCGTTTCTCTATCACTTCCCATGCGACCACAGTGGCCGGTCAAAAATGGTGAAAATTCGAAAAATGAAAAATCGAAATTTCTCGCTGTGTATTCAACTTAGAAAGCTCAATTCTTTCATACAAAGGTTTTCTGGCACGGCGAATTGATTCCCGTAAGCAGTTTTGCCGTCGGACCCAGCCATATTGCTGGACTGGTTCCACTTTGCTGTCGGGAGGGTCAAGTCGGAAACCGCTTCCTGGAGGTGCATAGTAGGCTCTACCTGGCCTCTCAAAACTTTGTCTATAGGGGTTTTCTGGTGTGCCCAGCTCATTCCCGGTATCCGTTTTGCCGTCCGACGTGCCTGTGTTGCTGGACTGACTCCACTTTGCCGTTTGAAGGGTAAATCGTGTAGGGGGTCAAGTGGTCAAAAATAAATTTTTTCAAAAGTGGTCAAATTTGGTACCAAATGAAAGCCCTGAGTGAGATGAGCAACTTTTGTCATAGAATTGCATGCTCAAAGTGGCTGTAGCGTGCTGTGGCGGGGTGGGGTGGGGACTTAGGCGATTTTCGGTCAAAAATGAAATTTTTCAAAAGTGGTCAAATTTGGTACCAAATGAAAGCCCTAAGTGAGCTGAGCAACGTTTGGCATAGAACTGCATGCTCAAAGTGGCTGTAGAGTGCTGTGGTGGGGTGGGGTGGGGACTTAGGCGATTTTCGGTCAAAAATGAAATCTTTCAAAAGTGGTCAAATTTGGTACCAAATGAAAGCCCGCATCGAACTGAGCAACTTTTGTCATAGAAGTGCGTACCTAAAGTGGCTGTAGAGGGCTGTGGTGGGGTGGGGTGGGGACTTGGGCGATTTTGGGTCAAAAATTAAAATTATCAAAAGTGGTCAAATTTGGTACCAAATGAAAGCCCGCATCGAACTGAGCAACTTTTGTCATAGAAGTGCGTACCTAAAGTGGCTGTAGAGGCCTGTGGTGGGATGTGGTGGGGACTTAGGCGATTTTGGGTCAAAAATTAAAATTTTCAAAAGTGGTCAAATTTCGAGCAAATGAAGGCCCGCATCGAACTGAACAACTTTCGCCATAGAACCACCCACCCAAACTTGCTGTGTCCGATTTATATACTTGCTTTCTCAACCGGTATTTAAACGACAGACATAGGCCCAACACACATATTATCCCCTTTTGTGCGGAGCATTTTTGTTACTAGTTATATAATATCGCAAAATAACTGCAGATATGAAGTCAGCGACGCCGATTTTACCTGTCGCATGCATAAAATCGCTAATATGAGTTACCCTGACCGAATACTGGGGTTGGTTTTTTCCCATCGGTTGGTTTTTTCCCGCCATTGGTTTTTCACCCCGGCTAATTAACCGTTAATTACTAATTAACGACAGGACCTAGAGAGGCGATTTATATACCAAAATGACAGTCTAGACAGGGCTTGATGAGAAAATAATTTATAGCCGGATTGCTCCACTGGGTAGTTCTGCAGAGTCCAAAAAGTGACTACCTTGGGTTTTTTCCCCGACCTCTATGTACTTTTGATTAAGCTACATTACCTTTACTTTACAGGAGGAAAAATGTGCTCAGAAAAATTCATTTCAGGCAGCAAAATAAATAATTCTGTAACGAGCGCAGCTCATAACTTACTTAACTTTTGGATCGACGTAAGTAACAAGTTTCCCGCTAATAGCTGAACTTTAGCTAACTTAAGTTAAACCTTAATTTCAGCCGAGTAACTGCTCAAAAAAGATAGATTATCCCGTATGGTCTAGTGGTTAGGATTTGCGGCTTTCACGAACGCACTTCCCGGGTTCGATTCCCGGCACGGGAACCAATGTGACCGGATATATAGATCCTAAACAACTGTCCTTGCAGAGCTTTCACCCCAAAATACCGAAGCTCTGTCAGCCAATCAGAGCTTATAATAAACCTAAAAAGCTAAAGTAATAAACGCAAAAGGGCTATGGCCCGCTCCGTATAATGTGCAACCCAAAAGTCACAAATGACTACAGGCTTTCCTGCCAAACCACCTGACCAAACCTAGACCTGTTCGAATGAAAAGAAAAAGGAGAAGTGAACTCTCTGAGTAACTGCTCATATCCAACCAACCAGCCAGCCTACTTTCCAACCTAAGAGAGGAGAGAGAGAGAGAGAGAAGTAGAGCGAGTGAACCCAACCAGCCACTTTCCTCAACTGACTGCAGCTCCTCGCTGCTGCAGCACGCTTTATAGTTTCGCGAGCGGGGTGTTCTCTCTTTCTTGAGCAGTTACTCAGGCTGAAATTAAGGTTTAACTTAAGTTAGCTAGAGTTAAGCTTTTAGCGGGAAACTTGTTACTTACGTCGATCTAAGTTACGTTAAGTTATGAGCTGCGCTCGTTACAATTCTTCAACTTCTGAGGGGCTTCGCCCCCCCCCCCAGACTCCCCATCTGGTTTCAGTTGCGCAAATCATGTAACGGCGGCATTTTTAATTTTCTATATCTCAAAAATTGCTAATGTAAAGCCAGAAAAATAAGCTAACCTAATAAAATGCATGCGGTTCACTTTTTAACTGCCACAGTTAAGTTTGAAAAATTTTGGCCTGCCCCCCAAATTTTTTTCTGGCTACGCTAGTGCATACATACGTATACGTATATAATGTGTGTGTGTGAGTGTGTGTTCTTGTTTAGAGTAAAGTGTAAACTTCTCGGCAAGTTTTAAGCTTATATATGTAATATATATTTGTATCAACCACTCTCCACTATGGATATAGCGGACTTGCTCCTTCAATTGGAGCAGCACATGACCAAATCCGTTGGTACTGTCGTGGAAGAAAGCGCCCCAGCGCAGCAGCAGCAGCAACATCCGATTGCCAATTCAGACTATCGATTTCAAGCTGCCTATCATGGTGGTTCTGGTCCGACGGCAAATTTCAATAGCCCTGCCCTCCTGTCTACTGAAATGGGCTCGACGTCTGCGGACTCTCCTGCCCACAAGCTCAAACCTGAGTCCCGCTTTCGCGAACTGGAGGAGAAGTTAAACATTTATGATGATGATTATCGACGACGTCGATCAGCAGATGTAGATGATGATTCGAATTCCAGAGAGAGCGAGCATCATGGCAGTCGCCGGCTAGACGACAACAGTAACAGCAGTTTGGCAGCGTTCAGAGGTGAACAGTTGCTGAAGGATTTGGAGATAGCAGGTGTGTAGACTTCTAATTCAGTTAAGTTATATGTTAAGTGTACGTACGTATCTGTTTTAGATATTTCGAAATGAGGGCGGTGGAACTTATTTGCGAAGGGGCGTCTGCCGCCTGTTGAATGAAACCCCTCTCCCGCTTTAAATGCGGATTTCAGGTGGGATTTGAATCTCCATGACCAGATTAACAGTATAAACTTCAAGCGCTCTGCCAGGTTACAGCTGCGTCTAGCTACGTAGAATGCGTCTAAATGCAATATGAGGCAGACAATGTAATGACCGCATATATAAATCAATGTACTGGGCTTTGTCTCAGTCCTGGACCATACCGGAGCCAACGTTCGTTTAGCGAAATTTTGTGTATAAATGCCTGAGATTTTTGGCAGACATATTGCAAGTTTCAAAGACAGATATTGTTTACTTTTCCTTTTTGTCTTTTTTAGGTCTGGAAGAATCCCAGATGAAGGTGCTGATGAGTGTCCTTGGCCTTGACCCCTCGACGTCCTCCTCTGGCGCCACCACCAGGAATTGTGGCGGTCCTCAGCAGATAACTTCCTTTTCACTACCTGGATTTCCCCACAACCAGCAGCGAGGGGCAGTGCCCTGTCAACGACATTCAGAAACTGCTGGTCTCGGCCCTGGGCTTGCTCAGCAGCACCTGCCTGGTTCGTCTAACCTTCCTTCAAGTATGTTGTGTAAGTAATTTTGGTTTTGTACTCTGCTGGAGGTTTTTGGTGGAAGAATATCCTTCCCCCCCCCCTGACGGGTGGCACTGGGCGCAAAACAATTTTGGAGGGATATGGGTCATAGGGGGTGGGGATATGCCTGGCTTTTTCCTACAGGGGGGGTGTGGGGCCCCCCAGAGATCCGTTCCCCCCAGGCTTGGGTCGCCCCCCCCCCCCAGAATACTCCCCCCAGGATTCGGTCCTTCCCCCCCCCAGAACCCCCCCTACCCTAAAGTGCTCGGAAAAATAGGGTTTTGAGGGCAAATTTTGAAAATTTTTTCCGGCTTCGCCGGATTTTTAACTATTTTAAAGCATTTTTAGCTATTTTATGCTTAAATTTAAGTTACAAATAGTGAATATTTTAGCTCAGCAGCAAAAAATAGCTATTTTTACACATTTTTCTAAAAATTTTTCTCCCCCCCCCTACAAATTTGAGCCCCCCCCCCCAGACTTCCCCCCCCCCCCAGAAATTTTTGCCTAGGAAAAAGCCAGATATGTTGTTTAAAATGCCTGAAACTAATGTAGCAGTTTTTGCATATTTTGACGATTTTTTCTGATTCGAAATTGTGTTTTTGTGCCATCATGTGGCATTTTGTGGTTCTTCCCTGGTGATAACAGAGTCAAATTTGATTATTTCTCTCCAGTGCGTATATACTTTTTTTGGATAAGAAAACGTATAGTCAGAGGGGGGAAAAAGCATCACCGCCAAAGTGGGGGGAAAACAACGGTTAACCCTGCTCGACTGGCACAAGATTTAGATACAAAATCTAGTGCACATGAAAGTTCGAGTCTTGTACTTTAAGATACATACCTTACCTGTCGATTGAGCATTCGTGTGGCATGGGTCCGAAGTTGACACCCAAAAATTGCCCAAAAAACCTAAGGCTTTTCAAATTTTCTGAGATTATGCCAACTTACTGGTAATAGTTACAGGAGTTCTTTTGTGCATGAAGTGGTTTGTGGATGTGCTCTATAACGTGGGCTAGTCGGATTTTCGCTAGGTCACACGGTTCAGAAATAGTGACCATCTTCTTTTCCCCCACACTTTTCTCACCAGAGGGGGAAAACAACGGTGTGCTTTTTATCCCGCAGTTTCGTTTTTTGATTTAAGCAAAAATAACGACTAATTGTTTACTCATTTGAACTGTTATACCCCCCAATTGACCTTCCGCTGCCGAAAAGCGCCATATGACCTGCCCCTGTGGAGGAATGCTGGCAAATATTCCCATGGGGGCAAATCATGCGGATAACAAGAAAATTAGGGTCATAAACAATATTTTTGTGATATTATGAACTGTGGACATCCCCGAGAGTTCCACAATTGTGCATATGCAAAAGGCTATACCCGATATGGATGACTCCTGATCACTTTTGTGCGATTTTGCCACCCATCATAAATGAAACACTCAATTTCTTGCGGGTTGATATTGCAAAATGGTGTATTTTATTATTGCAAGTTAGCATAAAAGGCGATTAAATTATAAATTACCAAAAAAATAAGATTTTGTAGACCAAAAATTTTAATTTCCTAGCAATGTTGGCCCATTGCTAAGTTTGACTTATATGATGGATAATACTAAGCCTGGCTGTCGGCAACGAGTTTTTAGAAGTAGATATTGCGTTTTATGGCTTTAAATACCATTTATCTGCTGTTATGGTGGTGAAGGAACGAAATTTGGTACCATCTTTTTCCCCACCCCATCTTTTTCCCCCACTTGTGGGGGGGAAATAGATGGTCTTATTGAGGCTGTCCTACTAGAAGTACAACCGAATGCTGATTTTACTGGTGGTATAGAAAGTACAGGCCAAGCCGTACATGCTGGTATAAGAAGCGTCTGGCTAGCCACAGTCTGTAGCGAGTAATAACCTTATCATAGGGGTCGCGGTAGCGACCCCTATAATATGAGTGAAAATGGTCGAATGACCGTGTAAAACAAGGCTGTGCAGAAGCTGCGCAGATTCCTGCACAGATTATGTGCGCAAAAAATTGTACGTGTCGAGTTTAGTATGTGTGCGAAGTTTCATCCCCGTACCACTTTCCGTTAAAAAGTTACGAGAGTTAAAAAATCGCTTGCGAGAGATGTTTTTTTTCCGGTTCTCCGCTTTGACGTCTGGTAAGGGGGTTTTGTAGCTTTAATAACAACAGATAGAAAAATTTTTGCCTATGAAAACCATATATATTCTTGGAGTACGCAGCTAGTATAAGCCGATAGGCTAGTTTTTATGCCTCCCAGAGCCGGAAAAAATTTTTGGCGGGGAAGCCAAAGTCGGCCAAAACGTTAAAATGGCCA
>JASAND010014494.1:0-89084 GCA_030248195.1 Trissonchulus latispiculum
ACATCTGGACGCAAAAAAACCCTGCATTCAGTCAACTCCAGCCCAACTCAGCCCAACCCTAGCCACAGGAAATGTAAGCTAAAGGAATGCGGTGGGAAGACCAAGTTCAAGTTTTTTGTCAATTTTGAGAAAGGCTTCCTACAGTTTCGCAATATTTCAGAGCTAGAGTCTACCAAGAAAGCTAATAAATTTCCGGGCTGGGCGCTGCGCTGGCCCGGGCCTACTTAGCCGATTTCAGACCCGGGCCCGGAGGCCCGCTTCAAGGCCCGGTAAGCATGGAAGCCTACCTGAACGAGAGGTCAAATTTCCTTGACCCTTTTGGAAGCAAACTTGGGTACCCCTTGTGGAGGCGATTTTTCTTAATTGAACTTTTGAAAGTGATTTTTAAGCAATTTTTGCTGTTTTTTAACGAAAAGCAGTGATTTTAAATTCAGACGAAGCCGGAAAAGTTTCGGAAATTTTAGTCGTAAAACCTATTTTCTTTGGCTATGTTCCTACCCCTTTAGCCAATTTTCTGATCCCTTGTGAGAGCAATTTCGGGACCCTTTGTGGACGACTTCGCGAGGGGAGAAATTCCTCCCTCCCTTCCCCCCTTGTCCACCTGTGACAGAAGCCTGGTACCAGGCTCGGACCTGCCCGATTCAATTCCCGGAGACCTGGCTCAGACAGGGCCTAGACTACAGTCCGGGTCTGGTCTTGCAAAATTGAATGAAATAGCATTAGATTAAAACTTTAATCCTAGTTGCATTATGGAAATTGGATGAAATGTAGTCCGTTTAATTAGTGCTGAGACCGGTTCCGATTTTTGAAACCGGTTCCGGTTCCGGTTCTTGACTACCGGTTCCGGTTCCGGTTCCGGTTCCGGTTCCGGTTCTAGCTACCGGTTCCGGTTCCAGTTGGTATTTTTGGTAAGAAAGCTAAAATCACACGATTTTTTTATTTTTTTGACAATTGCTATAAAAACTTAATATATTTAACTGCACAAAGCTATGAACGTGTTTTAAAACAGTGTTTTTGCTTACTTTTTACTATGTTATTTATATACAAATATTTACTGTGAAAAAGATATGGTCTGTTTCATTTTTACCAATATGTTGGGGAAATTTTAGCTACCAGAGCTTACCAAAAAAGTACTAAGTATTCTCAATCCAGATAAACATTTAGCTACTACCCTTCAGAAAGCGAACGTCGCACAGAACTTTCCTCGACCAATTTCAAGCAGTCCAATAAAATTTGCTTATCGATTCAACAGCTACAGTTACAACATTACAAAGCTTAATCGTTGAAAAAGCAGCTAATTTCATCTCGGGGTCGAAGATTTTTTGAGATCGAAAACTATAGCAGAAAACATTGGGGAAAATCGTTGAACGAGAATTGAAACTTGTCGAGCACTTATGCAGCACACATGTACAACTAACTTCATACCTTTAAAACCAAATATTGTATGTTATGTACAATAAATAAAATCAAGCTGCTAAGTTTTTATTTTACATAGAACTTGTTTTAATTTTTGTAGCTGAAATAAACAAATTTGTAACAAAAGAGCGCTATTCCCTATCAAATCCTAAACCTATATATAAGCAAAAAGAAAATATGACTATGAAATATGAAAATTCTTAATAGACCATCAAAGGCATTCTCTTTCGGTAGCGCTAGCCAATTGCTATTAATTAAATAAGAACGGTACCTCAGGGATACTGTTGCTCAGCTTAACCCTTAATCTGGAGTTGCGCCTTCAGTATACTGGTTTACTTCAGTTGAAGTTTGCAGACTTGCAGAGGCAACAGCTAAAGCTGGAAGAGTTGCCGTAAAGCATCAAATCCTTAATGCTTACCTTTGTCATCCTTAAAGACGAGTTAACATTGAATACACCTTAGGTTTTCTTTTTCTATAACGTTTTCAGAAAACTTAAAACATTGACTGAAAACTGTTATTAAAGAGATCGTAAAATTGATATCAAATCTTCTGCCATTTACACAACAACTTTCAAAAACAAAATTTCATATCTAAATAGAAGTACCAAAATAAAATTAAATTCCAAATGCTAAATTCAAATTCATAAGAAAATTTTAAAATTTTACAAAATAAACCTTGATTGAAGTTTCAAAAAGCCAAAATTAACACTAGAACCGGCCGGTTCCAAAAGCCACCGGTTCCGGTTCCGGTTCCGGTTCTAAAAATTCTACCGGTTCCGGTTCCGGTTCTACCGGTTCTTTTGGAACCGGTCCCAGCACTACGATTAATTCTTTCTTTAGCATTTACGTATATATATATATATATTTATATATATATATATATATATATATATATATATATATATATATATATATATATATATATATATATATATATATATATATATATATATATATATATCATTTATTAGGATGTTTAAAATTTATTTAAGGTCTTGTCGAGTTGCTGTTTCGATGATGATGATGATGTGGACTTAATCTATACCGTTTCATCTTTAAAGAAGCACTCTTGAAAATAATGACTAAATGAATTTAATTTGTGACAGTTTAATTATTTCATTAGTAAGTATGAACGCACCAACAAGAAGTCTGGTCACAAAGTCTGCAAGTTTGAGCATTCCAGTAACCTCGGCAATCAGAGGCAGGGGGATCATAAAGAAGGTGCAAATAAGTTGCACCAAATCCGACATAGATAATGCCGCCAGATACCTAAACAGTTATGAAAATAATTAGGCATAACAAGAGTTTATGATAGCAGGAAGAGTAACACTGTGCGCCGATTCCTAATGCTACTGAGCCCGCAAGTTGTTGCAAGCTGCAAGACGAAAACGTAGTCATATCAATTTTTAACTTAATCGGTCAAGTTCTGTGACTTACAAATGCGGTGAGCGTCTCTCTACATAGATCCGAAAGTATGCAATTATATAAGGTATTTTCTGTAAATTTACATTCCCAACAATTTGTCGGTCGGTGTGACAGCTCCTGTGTTTGCACAACCCGACCAATTGAGATAAAATTTATGTGGGTTTCTGTGCTTGAAACGTTCTCGGTCGACAGACAAATTAGTTAGAATTTAATTCAATTTCAATTTAATTTTAAATTTACTGAAACTGAAATGAAGACACAAGCAATTTATGCAAATCCAAAATGACGAGATGTCAGGCCGAGACACCTTTAGCACTAAAATAACTATTTTTGAAAACTAAATCAAATAATTTTACAAATACAATTTAATAGTTTGCTATTATTTATTACCAGTTGATTATCGAATTTCGCATTGTCCGATGAAGAAAGATCAGTAAATTCATTATATTTGCAAATACTCCAAATGCCACCACACTCGTAATACAAATTCCGCGGATTATAAAATGTCTTAAGTCATATGTCTCCCCTTCCGTACACAGTGGAACCAAGGTAGCATTAACGGCAGTCTCGTTCAACCAACCGAACGAATCAAATGTTACGTTTCCAACACCAAAGGGTTCCAATGTCGGATCCATTTTGATAATTAACTGGACAGTTAATTAATCACAATAAACACGATCATATTTTGTAGTTAAAATATGTATAATTAATAGCAATTAACCGATCACTGAAACAAGAAAATCACAAATAGAGAAACACTGAGGAAAGAATAATAGATAATAGATCTAAATAATAGATCAGAGTATGACCACCTGGTATTAACCGCCGTACTGATTTGTCGGGTCGGTCGGTAAACTTGGATCTTCTAGATCAGTTCGGTTGGGCGCCCTGCAATACGGCCCGCGTTCCGGCTAGGTCGGTCGGTACTAGTCTGTAGTTCTCACATACTCTGACAACAAGAGCATAACTGCCTGATTGAATGCGTTGCCGTTACCTATCTCCATTAATGATTATAACAATAAACACGAAAGGAATAGCAAAATAAAGGAAAGGTGGTGTGCCACCACTAGGTAAAGCAGTAGAGCTCTTTACCGAAGCCAGTCTAATATATACTAAGCCAAGCTGAAACGGTGCTCTGCGACATAGCATCAGCAAGTTATCTGTTCCGAACAAATAACAAACTGTGACGTTTTATAATTTCAAACAAATTTGTGTCAAGTTTCATTTATATATTCTTCGAAAATGCCTCAGTGATACTAGGCTGAGTATAACTTAAATTTAATTTGATTCAAGAAAAAAAGTTACATCAAAAACTTTACCAAGTTGTAAAATGTTTTTAGACCAGAACAGTCACTTATCAGAAAAGTTGTAAAACAGCTTTGTTAACTAAAGTTTCAGTCTTGTTACATAACATTCAAAACAGAAACATAGAAATTTGGAGATTACTGCATACGGCTAAACTTAGTAGTAAACCTTAACAAATGTAGAAAAACTTGAAAAAGTGCACTGCTCAGACTGAAACATGGTGGCCATTCTCTGGAAAGCTGATGCAAAGTCGGGGATGAGTTTGCAAACACTTGGACATGGACAAAATAACTATATATAACTTGATGATAAACTATGCGAGTATGTAATTAATTAGCTTTTCTATCGTGGGCGGAGGATGGTTCTTTACATAATCACTGCCTCCTGGTCCCTTGCCCTCCCTTAAACGAAGAATATTTTAAATAAAATTCCAGGATGAGTCTCCTGAAAATTGAAACTGATGATGAAAACTTCATTTCTGATATGAAATGTGTTGTTCGGTTCTTGACTCTCATTGCCTGTGGCCACTTTCTTCTCATAGACGTTTTAAGCTAAAGAGAAGAGGGACAACGGAACATCCTATATTCGCCTACTTAAAAGTGGAAAACATATTTACTAAGCTTTTCTTAACTTTTTCTATTGGCATTTTCTGGCAAATTTTTCCACATTTACTTCCTGCAAATTCATTTAATATTTTTTACATTAATTAACTAAAACTAAAACTTATTTTAGCTAACTATTTGTAAGTGGGATCCTTCAGCGGATCACCAGTATTCTTCAACAAGTATATACTTTCTTGTTTGGAAGTTGTACATTTCGCAGTTCTGCTCTTACAAAACATTGGCTTGCACCAACCACTTTTAACTCGGTGTTACCACGTTACTCGGTGCTAACAAGAGAAAGACCGTTGCACCAAATTAGATTAACGTAACTCTGTGATAACCTTACGGTTATGTGTTGTTAAACACCAAAAGGTAAACCCTCAGCGGGAGTAGGGTTACCCCTTATAGAGCCACTATTTCTAAGCATATTACTATTACTTTTATTCATGAATTAAATTCTAAAGATAAAATATAGGTCATAATAAATGAATGACCTTAAGACGATTCGGAAAAAGCTTCCACAAAATTCTCAATTCTTCAAAAATTGCTTTGACCCCTTCGACAGCTATGACGACTGACTCTTCAGACTCTCCATCCAGAAGGGACATTGAGGTAAGGTTTATATGGCATTAATTTTACAGTGCCCTTCCAGATCATTGTATTACATTGTATCAAGTCCAAGTATTCTGTTAACCTTATTCTCCAGCCGATAACACCAAGTTAAATGGATGGCTATAACCTCTTCCCGATTGGATGGGAAGATGGATTAACTGTTTCTGGCTCCCTACGGATTGGCTAACCCTCTATTAAAAGTTAACTCGGTGTTAACCTTTAGGTTTCGTAACACTGAGGTAAAAGGCGTTGGTGCAGAGGGTTAGGGTTAACCTTAATCATAAGGTTACTCGGTGTCCTGTAACCTGCTGCACTCAGGGTTACCTAACTCGGTGTTAACCTTAACTGGTCTGATTTGGTGCAAACGAGCGAAAGTGTAAGTTGCGCTGCTCCTATGTGTATGGAGCACGCTATAGAACGTGGAATGGACGGATTAATACGGAAAGAGAAAATACGAAAACTACCGATTGCCGAACGTTTTCAGGAAAGTTCATTAATGCTGGGAGACTTATGTTTATTGTTAGATGAAAAACAAAGATTTTGCTATTATGACTATTCCACATAATATAATATACTGAAAATACGATTCGTCGAAGTATCACAGAATTGAAAAGGTCAAACCAAGCATGATGTTATTGTCCGTCTTTGTGGAGTATAATATATATAAGGATCATCATATTTCCAAAATCTTTTCTAAATCATCTGTATATGGCACTAAGATAAGATGGTGTACTCTTCGAAAGCATGTCGTCTTTTCATTTTTTATACGGACTGAGTTCACGAGTGTCACGTGATTTAATGGTATCATAATGTATATAGGCATTTCTCAACAGTAGGTTAGGATTTGCTCGCTCTAATCAACACAGTCTTTTCTTTGGTGAGTTGGCCTAGCTCACTCTTCACCTGTAATGACTGACGGCTGTTTCAGCTTTTTCAATATATAACAAAAAAGCCAAAAATCCAATTTAGAGTTAGCTTGCATGACTGTGCCGTGTTTTAGAATAACACGGAACAAGCTTGACAGCTTAGCCTCAAAATGAAGTCAGAATCGAGGAAACCTTTAGTTGAATATGAAGATTCTTTAACAATAATCAAAAATGTGATGAATGAAATTCGACTTCAATCCAATGACATGAAATAAGTTTCCTTGGCTGACGAAGGCTGACGAAAATTCTGGCAATGCCAACGCTAGTGCTGGTCATCACCAGGTTTTTTTTGCTTCCAGATGTGCGTGGACGCAAAGTTTCTTATCTGGACGCAATGAAATTTTAGCGGGACGCAAGCTAAGACGCAACATTATTTCGGGAGAATATTCACTTTTGTAAGAGTAAAAGCTTTAAATGTTTCCAGTACCAATTTTTCCGTTTTTTCCAAAACTTTCTTCTGGTCCTGGGGGCTCCGCCCCCAGACCCCCGGTGTTTCAAATACAAAAGGCCTATGCACGAGCAATTCACGATTAATTTATCATAACTAGCGTTAATAGTATTTACAAGTGCTTCACTATATTGCCGTTGAATAGTGGCAGCACGAAGCATACAAGCTTCCTTATTTATTGATACCTACTGACTTATTCAAAATTCAAAAATTTACAGATGCAATTAACACAAAAAATGCATTAACGTTAGGAGCTTCAGTTTGAATAGACGTAACAGTTGCCAAACATTTTAAACATTTCCACAACGGATTTAATCCGTAATTTCAAAATAATCGTGCATTACTGTTAAGCAGCATCAACTTTCTAAATAATCTAAATAGGAATATCGGAACACTACAGGAATTATCGAAATTTTCATAAATAAAACAATGTGTTGCACTAAAAACACGCTAAAGCAGAATTCAGCCCGGACGCAAAATTTCTTAACGGGACGCAACTTAAATTTAGCGGGACGCAAGGTTGACGCAAATCCGAAAACCAAAAAAACCCTGGTTTTCACAACTTAGACAGCTCCTTTGACTTTGACTTTTTCGAGTCTTTAGTTGGAATTCGACGTTTTACTTTTTTTCCGTACAAACCACACATCTGCATGAATTGACTTAGCAACGGAACGCAGGCTGAATATTATAGAACTACGTTATGTGCGTACATCGGCCACAAACACGAAATTTTGGATCCCTCGAATGCGAGAACGAATGTGCTATCTGCTCAGACACACCTTCGCTCCGGCTCGTACAGAAGGCGCCACCAAAAAAACTTCGATTGCAGTTGTTCCGGTAATTTACCCTTCTGGTAATTTACCGAGTATGTGAAAGGGGCGGCCTCCGTTCCGCTGCAACAGTACCTTTATTATCGTTGAAGATGTACTACTGACAGCATGGAGAACACCTCGGATGATTGCAAATGCAGCTATTCAGTTCCAGCTACCCCAGCCCAAACAAACTTTAAAGTCGCTGACACTACCCCTAACAGGAAATCTAACCGGAGTTAGGTGGCCGAACAAAATTATATAATAGCTGCTCTTAGGTCGGAAGATACTCCTAGTATACAGTAATATTAGTATAAAGTGAATTCCTATCTGGAAACTAAGAGAATACTGAATAGCCTATATAAATGCTCAACCATCTCTGCCAACAAATAATTAACTAAAAAGGAATTTTACCCCAGCTTATATACTGAACTCACCATACTAGCGTACCTTCTCTCGGAACTAAACTTTGTGAAAGTCTAAATTATCTTCCTGTAATCAGTCAAGCATATGAATACATAATTTGACATTAAGCTAAAAAGTGACCTCATAATGTGAGCTAACTACTAAGAGCACTTTTTTATTCACGGAGCGACTTTAAAGTTGTCAGATGTGATATTTGCAAAAACCTGTAAGCTCAAATTTGGTTTTTAACAAGTTTTGAACATTTGGACTATGACTCTGTGAAGCCGAGGTAGCCAAAGAGTATATACCATTCTGGCAAAATAGCACAATGAGTTCCAAAGGTAACTTAACGGAAATGAATATTTTGTATTTATTTATTTCTTTATTTCTTATGAATATTTATTTATTTATATATGAATATTTATTTATTATGAATATTTTGAACTCGCCGCCAAAAACTCGTTATGAGAGACCCTCCCCATTCCGAGTTTTTACACTTAACATGCGAACATAAAATTCAGCAGGGTATTAGAAAGAGCGCACTGAACGCAGTACTTATCCTAATATCAGGGTTCATGCGACCTGGAAAAACCTGGAAATACCTGGAAAAACCTGGAATTTGGGTAAACACCCGGAAAAACCTGGAAAAACCTGGAATTTGCTGATTGATTGCAAAATTTCTCCTAATTTCTTATATTTACCATTGAAATTGAAAAATTGCCCGAATTGTGATTTTGCTTAGCCCTTTTTGTCAGCTTTTCACTCATGGTTTGTACATAGTTTTCTACTCGGTATTGTGTGTTTTATTGCAATACGCCTTTCCTTAAACTTTTTCATTTTAAATTTTATTTTAACTGAAAATTTTACCCTAAAATGCTAACATCAACAAAAAATACGATTGCCGAAAATTATACTGAAAATTTATCCAGGAGATCCTACTTTAAAAATACTTCTACTTCGTGGGGCTCCTCACCCACCCAAAGTTCCCGTTGATTGCACGGTTTTTTGCGTAAATTCTACGCATTTAAGCAGTCGAACTTAAAAATGTTCAGCAGAAAAGTTCGATACTTGGAATTTCAAGGGTGGTCTAAATTAATTTCTAGAAACAATTTGCTGTAGTTTGGACGCTGCTCCTTCATGGGGATGGGCTTCCCCTCCTCTGGACCCCGGCTTACCTCTTCGATTCTACATTCATTCTTACGTCTGAGTTGCTTATATATTTTCTGTCTAAGCACAAGTACTACCTACGCATATGTTTTGTTTTTATTTCTATTTTGATTTGACATAGCAAACTAAAATGCGCAATCTTAACTGTCAAGCAAAAGAATTCAAAATTTTTAAGAGCAAACGAATTTTTTGATTTCGCGAAATTCGATTTTTTTCGATTCGTAAGGGGGGACGGACCAAGGGGAACCGAAATTTTTTGTCTTCGATTTTGCTGAAAAGTTGTATTCAGGGGTTTTCGAGGTCGCAGAATACGAATCTGAAGTTAGTTTTTGGATTCAGCTTTTTGTTAGCTCAGTATAAGCTTACATCTTAAGCTGCCAACTTTAGCTGACATTGAGCTAACGAAGTTGAATCGAAAAACGGAGTTCAGATTCGTATTCTGCGACCTCGAAAGAACCTGCATACAACTTTTCAGCAAATTCAAAGACAAACAATTTTTTCGGTTCCCCTTATATACGAATCGAAAAAATCTAATTTCGCGAAATCGAAAAATTTTGTAATATTTGAACTCAGCGTGGTGGAATACATACCCGTACCAAATTTCAGCTTATTTGATTAAGTTTTGCGGAATCTGGGCCTGGGGTGGGTTATCCTGAAAAGATCCGAGCAAACTTACTCCGAAGAAATTGTCTTCAACTTTTGGGGGACTGCGCCACCATATCCCTGATCAGGCGCGTAGCCGGGGGAAATGGGGGAAGTCCCCCCGAATTTTTCTGTGCCATGTGGAAAACGCCCATTTTTCAAAGAATTTCTCAAAGAAAATATTGAAAAAATCTCAAAAAAAGAAAATTTTTCAAACAAATATGTGCATTGTACCTTCAAAATTCGTGTTTCGTAGCCCAAAATGAGTGCCAAGTACCCTAATTTGACCAGCTTTTACATCATTTGGGTGCATCAACACGTGATAGGGCCTTAAGTATTTTGCATTTTAAAGAATGCTCTGTAAATTAAAATTTCCAGGAAGGTCACAAAATATAAAAATTTCTCAGCTTCTGGGGGATTCCGTCCCTGGACCCCCGGACAATGTTTGCATTCCCACTTGAAAATTTTTCTGGCTACTCTAGTGCCCCTGCGTATCTATTTTTCGTCTGCTATTCATAGTTTAACATTATAATTCAACGAGCACGGGGCATAAAATGAGGCTACGAGTACGACTCTTTATTCTTATTTGAAAACTGCTAAACACGCATTAACTTAACGTTAAGTGCTTTTATTGCGTTTATAACGCGGAGAAGCGATTTTTGTAAATTTAGAAGCGAAATTAAAAAATGTAATAGGAATGTAAATTGTAAAAAGTTAAAATAAAAACAATTTTAAATTCGTTAGTCATTATGTAGTTTTCAGACTTTTAAAGAGGATTTTTACACTTTTTAACACTAGATTTGTATTTTTAACACTTTAACACTACTTTTTCGGATTTTAACGAATTATATACAAGTTTTGTACAGATTTAACCTATTTTTAGCCTTGATATATATTTCCAAAAGTTTGATTGAAAATGCCAATATATATATATATAGTTACCGCACGGCGGACACCGGAAAAACCGATAAGTTCAAATGTTTATGAGAATTTTTCGAAACTGTTGAAAATATTCCTCAAGTTTTCGAAATTATATTTGAGAAATTCAAAAAATTCTTTGAAGCGGTCTAGATTTGTATTTGTAGCTTTAAAATACGTACTGTTTAACGCTTTAATTTGTTAAAATTTGACTTTTTAGCCTCCAGAAGCAGTTTGAAGCCATTGGGGTTATCGAAAAACGAAAAAACTGGAAAAACTAGTTTTCCGCATTTTTCCCGAAAAAACCAGCGCAGATTTACCATTACTTTAATTATGTCGGGACAGGGGCCTGGTTGTCGGGCTTGGGTGCATCGCTGGTTTTAAGGTTCTGTTACCCCAAAAATGCTCCAGATTTACCCTAATTTGATCAAAATTTAATAATATAGGTCGGTAATATCTACACATATAACTGGAAAATTTATGAAAATTTCATAACTGGCGAGACAAAATTCAGCATTCAAAAATTAGCTTTAGCTTAAAAGGGGAGGGATCGATTTTTGGCCGATTTTTCTACCTTCTCCGATTTTTCTCATTTCACATACTTTGTTGGCCGATTGGTATATATATTTTAACGAGTTTTTAAAATTAAAGTCGGATGACTTACGGTTAATGGCTAATTTCAACTCAAAGTTGATGTCAATATGTGTTAAACATAGGGGATTGGACAAGTTTCAATTTTTTAACTAGTGACAAAAAACTCGAAACTGGGCAATGATTATCAGCATAATTCGGTATCGTTAGAAACGACTATTTATATACTGTGATTTGTTGGAATTATATTTTTGAGTTAGGCCTTTGAATTTTTAAAAATAGTTTTTGAAACCTACTGGCTGTGAAATTTTTCGTTACTTAATACTGGGGGTTTTAAGTGTGAGCAAGCATTACAAAAACTCAAAGGTCTAATTAAAAAATCTAATTCCAATTCTAATAACAGTATTAAATAGACGTTTCATACGATGTCAAATGACGCTGGTAATCTTTGCCCAGTTTCGATTACTAGAAATTTGGTTTTTTTCCCAAATTTTGAAATTTTTCTTTTGCCTTTAACGTGAGACCATGTCAATCAAATCACAGCTGCCAAATGCCAAAATATCTCATTGGACGTTATTTCTGATGGCTGTAAGCTCAGTTTTGACTACAATTATGCCAGTTAATTGGCTCAACTTGGTCGTTGCATCCGAATTTGCCGGTCTGACACTATATGGCAAAAATGCTAGATTTTTCTATTTTTTCAAAATTGTCATATTTTATATGAATCGAAAGCTCTTAGGTTCAAGATCAATTGTTCTCTTAAAACTGTTCGGAAATGCTTCTATTTTAAGGTGGCGATTCCTTTTGCTCCCATATTGTTGGTTGACGGTTCAAATCAAGATGAAATTTGATGAGACTTTACAAAATAAGTTCTTTTAGCATTCTAACACACCCCGCGCAATCCCGCTCCCGTCTCTGTTTAGGGTGGTTTTTCCGATTTTTGACAGTTAAACAGTTGCTGCACAGCTATGATTATATTCATTCGAAAGATTTTGTTGAGCTCTACATTTTTGCTTAAAGCACCTTTCTAGCTCTTTTCGCTATCGTGAGATATAGTCGATTTTTTTTATTTTGGCGTTGAGAGCTTGTCATTTTTGCAGAAATCAAATAATCCCCCATTTCCTGGGCTACGCAAGCCGTAAAATTAAGCTACGGGTGTCACTTTGAAGGTCTCGTCGAGGTCGATTATCCGTGACATTATAATCTTCTAAGTGCTATCCCGTACGCTGTCGTATGTAGTTTTTGTAGTTTTTGCAAAATGTAGTTTTTGCAAAAACATGACCTAATTTTTTTCCGGCGATTGTGGAGCATTTACTATGCAAGCTAGAGGGTTGCCACTTACTGCACGTTTTTCACACAAAAATACCCACGGACCCTTTTTTAGTTGCTCCGATTGCTGCTTTCTAGCTTAAGTGGTCGCTTGCATAAGGTGCTGGTTTCCTTTCGGGTATTTTTGACTCATACGGCTCTAATACTTTACGTAAATGGCTAAAACTTACGAAATAACCTATTTCCGTGCTCTTTAACATTCTCGGACCACTCCCGTAGTTTTAGGCCAAAAGATAAGAAAGTTTTGGTTTTTGGCCTTAGGCTCCCAATAGGTAGACAAGACACGGGATTCGTTGTTATGGCTGGAAAGAGGACACGAAAATGAACATTTTTGCTTTTACAACCTTTGAGCTAATCTCCAGTGGTTAAGTCAGTATATGCAAAAAACTGTTTTGAGGGTCAAAAAATGGCCATTTTTGAGGAAATCAGTTTCTTCAAAATTACTGCCTCATGTTAAGGACAAAGTTGGCTTATTTATACTCTATACTGGCCGAAAAACCATTTTGGCAAAACTGCGATTATTTTGTTTCGAACATCGATTTCTCAAAAACTACTCGACGGATTCCGGAGATTTTCGGCAGAATCGAAATTCGCACTTCTGCGGAGGGACGTTTTTCTTGGTTTGCGCTAAATCGTATCGAGTAGCTAGAAAACTCAATGTGATGTTGCGAAATTTTGTGTTACCATGCATTTGGCCGATTTTCTCGACCGGTAGGACCTGCTGAGCCAAATCCAAAAAAACGTCCCTCGGCCCATATGTCCTCCATATAGTGGCGAAAAAGAACTTTTGACCGATTCTTCAGTTTTGAGAAATCGATGTTCAAAAATGTTTGGTCTATATTCATCCTGTTAGATGTCAACATGTCAAAAAAATTCGGCATTTTTCGCTAATTTCGCTCATTGATTGCCCGTACTATGTTTTTATGTCAGAGGAGCATTATCAAAAGATTCCTTGTCCGCTGAAACAAAAAATCCAAGCACACACTGTGTAATATTCATAGTACCGTTTTATATTTCTACTGAAATTTTTGAAACCCTTAAGTTTCAAATTTCACTTATTGGTCCTGATTGTCAGAAGAAATGCCTAAGCGAAACTACGGTAACTGAAGTAAGCAATATATAGTCAGGGGACAACATCACCGGCAAAGTGGTGGAAAACAATGGCTCACCCTGCTCGACTGGCACACGATAGAGATACAAAATCTAGGGCAAATGAAAGTTCGAGTCCTGTACTTTAAGACCATAATACAAATAACCATTTGCGTTCGTGTGACATGGGTCCCAAGTTGACACCCAAAAATTGCCCAAAAACTTAAGGATTTTTCAAAATTTCTAAGATTATGCTAACTTACTGGTAATAGTTACAGGAGTTCTTTTGTGCATGAAGTGGTGTGTGGATGTGCTCTATAACGTGGGCTAATCGGTTTTTCGCTAGGAAAAATCTTGGAAATTTCACTGCATTATTAACGGTTTGCACAGCGGTACTTGGAGTTCGCACAGCGGTAGTCAAGGTTTGCACAGCGCTACTTAGGGTTTGCACAGCGGTACACTCAGGGTCTGCACAGCGGTACGGTTTGCACAGCGGAAAAATACCCAAGATTGCATGCAGAGGTTTTCCGGATCCAGGCAAAGCTAAATTCAAATTTCTTGTTGCTTCCCGCTCGCTTTTAAAACGAAAAACTTTGAATTCAACGAAATAGAAGAATTGTTGAATGTTTGAACTCACTGGTCAAGAAATATCTCGCTTTATTTCCGCAAATAAAAATCCTTAACTTTCTAAAGTGTGAGAGTGTGTAAGTCACCCCAATGTAGCCTTTTGGCGCAGTAAGCACATCATAACGAATCCTTTAACTGGTTGGTTTGATACAGATCATCAGCGAGACGCATGGCAAATAAACAAATTGAACAAAAGTCCTATGAAATCTCTTGTATTCTTGATTTATTGCAAATTGCAATCATGTGTAGATGGTTTGCTGCGCTGCGACGCACCAAGAATAAATTTAATATCCGAACTGTCCTAGCAGAAAATTTGCTGTAATAATGTAGGTACTCTGCACTAAAACCTACTTAAACATAATCCTAATTTCCAGCCTACTATGCTCGAGGCAGTTCAAAGCTACTGTCATCAGATTCCTCCTGTCCAAGTTTGAGCTTAATTATATAGACATTATTATGCTTTGTTCGCATTACTATACTCTATTTTACTTAACATAACCTAAATGAATACACATATGGAGATGGACTATCTATCCTATATCTACTTAACATATATTCTGAAAACGAAGATTACGTAGGATTATTTATATAATACCTTACTTCAACAGATTTTTTTCCGGTACCCCTAGCAAAAAGGTGTTTTAATATTGAGGCTAAATTCATAGCTAATCCGAAACTTGCCGTATTACGCATAAAATTTCAGCTCTTGAACTAGCGTCATATTTCCAGCTTTCTATGTTTATTAAGGTAATGCACTAAGAAATTGAAAGGTTAAGCATGAGTGTATCAGAAAAATTAAGTTTCAGAGGAATCGTCCACGTGTTTGACGTCAAGTCAATGACGCAAAAAACTGGGTGTGATGCCCTACCTCGTACAGGAGAAAGAAGTCTTAATATTGTAATTTTCCTGAGACTTGAATCTCACATTACTTCAGCTTCTGCGACACAGGTGTCTGGTGCTTGCGGGGTCACATTAGTCACTTTAACTTTAACTTTAACTGAGAAATATAGTGTACCGTAAACAATTTTAAATCCCTCTTTTTCCTTCCGCAAGTTTCCGACATTTCAGTTAACTTAGCTCAAAATAGGATTTCCCTTCCCATTTAGGCCTGGAAGGGAAACCCGGTGTGACAGTAAATTATTACTCCCCATAAATTATTACTCCCCAGTAATAATTTCCTAGGCAATTTTTAATCCCGCTGAGAAGTTTTTACTCCCCCTCCCCCAGTAATAATTTCCTTCGGAATTTTTACTCCACCAGTAATGTTATTACTACAATGGTAGGTTGATGAAACTGTGTCCTGTATTTCCCAGTTTCATCAACCTTTTCCATCAGAGAGTCCGTGTTCAGTATAGCATCTCAGTATTTTTGCAGCTTTTCCAGTATATAATATGTTACGTAATATGTTACGTATGAAATTTTGTACCGTATAACACGGTACTACAATCTTCGCACCGTATTAAACGGTACGTTCAGTATTGTGCGGTTAATTTTGTATACCATCCCATCGTGTATTGTATTGTATTGTACCGTATTAATGATGCTGCCACATAATATTTTTTATGTTGTAGCTGTGATTTGATCAGTAACGTTGTATAACTAGGTTATGATATGGCGGATTCTAGACGAGAATTTGTATTAGTCATTTCGAGTAGCCTGATCGTATTGGTGTGTTCGGTTGGCTGTTAGTAAAGAGTTTGTAGCAGCTCAGAGTAGGCCACAACATATGGCGACGATTAGTCATCTTCGAGCCCCACTCTCTTTTCTTGAGACGCCGGGGGAGCCGGCCATGCCGTGGCATCAGTGGAAGAGAACTTTCAATACCTATATGATTGCCTCTGGTTCAGAAGATTTTCCTGACCGGAGGAAGGTTGCTCTTCTCCTCCACAGTTTGGGCACGGAAGCCCAGAGAATATATTACACCCTTCCTGCTGCTAATACTCCGGACGACCTCGCCTTCGTTGATGTGGAAGGGATCCTAGAAGGCCACTTTGCTCCCAAGATCAATCCAGTAGCGGCGCGGCACAACTTTCGCCAGCGTAAGCAGCTATCAGGGGAAACCATATCTAACTTTTACAGTGAACTGAGGTCCCTGGTGGTCAAGTGTGATTTTGCGGTAAGTCAAGAAAGTATGCTTCGAGATTAACTGGTGGAGGGGGTCTCCAACCACCGAATAAGAGAGCGCCTTCTCATGGAAGAAAACCTTACTGTAAACAGAGCATTGCAGGTGTCACTGCAAATAGAGAAAGATTTGTCAGAAGCCAAAGCATTGTCGCAGGGGACGTCGGCTGCTGTGAATCTTGTGCGCCAAAAGTCTTCGGCCAACTCTTCAAGACGACGCCAGAAGGAGCATGACCGTCTTCCCTCCTCGTCAGCGGGATCAGCGTCGACTGGAGAATCAGATGGTTCGGAAGATGAAACCTGTTGTTGCGCCTGTGGTTCAGATAGTCACCAAACGCGAAGTCGGATATGCCATGCCAGTGGGAAGAAATGTCATGACTGTGGGAAGATTGGCCACTACGCAAGAACCTGTCGTCAATGGAAGAAGCACAACCGCATCAACACCGTCGAGTTGGGACAAGAACTTAGAGAAGACAAAGAAGTGAAGAAGTGAAGAAGTTACCATACTGTGACTTAATTAATTTTCTTTTGACATTTTTGCTGTTTTGTATTTTGTCACGGGCTGCTGATATGTTTACTGTTATGTTTAGTTTAGGGTGAGCAGCTTGCTATTAGAGGAGGGAGAATGTTGTAGCTGTGATTTGATCAGTAACGTTGTATAACTAGGTTATGATATGGCGGATTCTAGACGAGAATTCGTATTAGTCATTACGAGTAGCCTGATCGTATTGGTGTGTTCGGTTGGCTGTTAGTAAAGAGTTTGTAGCAGCTCAGAGTAGGCCACAACATATGGCGACGATTAGTCATCTTCGAGCCCCACTCTCTTTTCTTGAGACGCCGGGGGAGCCGGCCATGCCGTGGCATCAGTGGAAGAGAACTTTCAATACCTATATGATTGCCTCTGGTTCAGAAGATTTTCCTGACCGGAGGAAGGTTGCTCTTCTCCTCCACAGTTTGGGCACGGAAGCCCAGAGAATATATTACACCCTTCCTGCTGCTAATACTCCGGACGACCTCGCCTTCGTTGATGTGGAAGGGATCCTAGAAGGCCACTTTGCTCCCAAGATCAATCCAGTAGCGGCGCGGCACAACTTTCGCCAGCGTAAGCAGCTATCAGGGGAAACCATATCTAACTTTTACAGTGAACTGAGGTCCCTGGTGGTCAAGTGTGATTTTGCGGTAAGTCAAGAAAGTATGCTTCGAGATTAACTGGTGGAGGGGGTCTCCAACCACCGAATAAGAGAGCGCCTTCTCATGGAAGAAACCCTTACTGTAGACAGAGCATTGCAGGTGTCACTGCAAATAGAGAAAGATTTGTCAGAAGCCAAAGCATTGTCGCAGGGGACGTCGGCTGCTGTGAATCTTGTGCGCCAAAAGTCTTCGGCCAACTCTTCAAGACGACGCCAGAAGGAGCATGACCGTCTTCCCTCCTCGTCAGCGGGATCAGCGTCGACTGGAGAATCAGATGGTTCGGAAGATGAAACCTGTTGTTGCGCCTGTGGTTCAGATAGTCACCAAACGCGAAGTCGGATATGCCATGCCAGTGGGAAGAAATGTCATGACTGTGGGAAGATTGGCCACTACGCAAGAACCTGTCGTCAATGGAAGAAGCACAACCGCATCAACACCGTCGAGTTGGGACAAGAACTTAGAGAAGACAAAGAAGTGAAGAAGAGAAGAAGTTACCATACTGTGACTTAATTAATTTTCTTTTGACATTTTTGCTGTTTTGTATTTTGTCACGGGCTGCTGATATGTTTACTGTTATGTTTAGTTTAGGGTGAGCAGCTTGCTATTAGAGGAGGGAGAATGTTGTAGCTGTGATTTGATCAGTAACGTTGTATAACTAGGTTATGATATGGCGGATTCTAGACGAGAATTCGTATTAGTCATTACGAGTAGCCTGATCGTATTGGTGTGTTCGGTTGGCTGTTAGTAAAGAGTTTGTAGCAGCTCAGAGTAGGCCACAACATTTTACAAGGTGTGTTTATCTTCCCAAATGAAATTAAGTTTTCTGTTTTGCCAAAATTAGAAGTTGTTTCTATTTGAATGTCATTTCGTCATTTTTAATTTTGTGTAAAAACATTCTGGAAGGGCGAAACTGTATTTGAAGCATACAAACATAAATTGTTGAATCTTCTCCAAAAGATGTGATTTGCTAGGACGAAAAATCTTGAAAAAGTTTTTATTCAAAATGTTTTAAATTATTTAATTCAACTTGATGATGGAAACTTCTATCAATGCTGCCCGTCGGTTTGTATTTGGTCTGTTTTGTTCGACAGGAATTGGCCTCCGAACTCGAAAATTTTAACGAAAATCGGACAAAATTTAGGTTTTCTCAAAATATTGAATTTGTTTGTTCACTAAACAATTCCAGAAAGAATAGTCCTCAGGACTCCACGTGCTTTTTTATTATACTTGGTACAAACTTTGTCTTCGTCTGAATTGTCGTCTGCTGTATTCACAGTCTCTGTGTAATGCGGGTAATAGCGTCCCCGCTATCACCCCCTTTCCAAGTCGCTTTTAATCTTTAACTTTCGTAGTTTTCCCCTAAAACTCCCTAAAAATATCCCAAATTCCCCTAAAATATTATGTTGTTATAATTGTTGGGAAGCCCGATGATTGTGTGCTCTTTTGTATGTAGAAATCCCTTTTAAATAAAGTGCTAACTTTATGCTCATATTCCAAAATTCCTGTAAAAACCTTTAATTTCCCTATTTGTGAGCGTAAACTTAACATTGCATTTATTTTGGCTTAGCAAAGATAGACCCTACCGTTCTCAACGCATAAAAAATACTTCTTTAACGCTTACGTCACCTTTTCATCAGTTGGGAGTTTTCTTAGTCGCGAACGGTCGGTCTGCAATTTTTGGGCTCTCCCCTTTCCGTCTTCTACAATCAGTGAGTTGTTTTGCTTTCGTTTTTTTTCTAAAAATTTATTTAATCTCACCAATTCTAATCCCCTGTTTTCCCTTTTGCTTATTTCTTTTAACTCCTAACTCTCCCCAAGTCTATCCCCTCCTATTTAACGGGTTGTCCCCGTCCCCCCGGGTCTACTTTTACTAGCTAACCTTCCTCCCCCAATTTTGTCAAGTCCCCTCTTTCCCCCATTTGATTGCTGGTTCCATCCCCCTCTGCTTGTCACCCCTTTTTTATCCCTTGTTACTATTTATTCTTGTGGGTAGCCCACTGTAGTTATTTGTCCCCTTCTGGATAGCCCAGACGGGATTTTTCTGTATTATTTCCCTTGTTCTGTGCCTTATTAAATTGCTCAGTTGTCTTTTCTCTTATTCAACTTAATTTTATTAATTATATTTAACTAGTATTTGTTATATATGAATACAAGCTTGGGATATAACAGTATTGATCGCACTAATTAGCTAGGTAGCTGGTAGCACTCTGGGAGTAGCCCGGAGTCTGTCCTTAACTGAGCTTGATTTCTGTGTGTGTTCCCCATTTTGTCTGGCGCCCCGTTGGCGTCCCCCAAAATTGTCGGTTCCCCTTGGCGAGGCAAGTCGGTGGATAAGAGCCGCCTGGACTAAAGATCTCCAAACGCAGTCGTCGGTTAGCGTTCGTTGCTCAGTCCTACGTAAATTGGTGCTGAGTCCGTGGTTTAATTCCTAGCTCTCACCATATTTACATCTGAACTCGTTAGTTGGAAGCAAGAACGCAAACCAAATACGTGAACGTGTAAAGGGCGAGATTTTGAATTTTAGTATCGGGTTTAAGTGAAAAATAATGCTAGCCTTAATTAAGACACTTCTTTAAGTACGACAGAACTATCAAGCAACCAATATCTAAGATGATCTGGCAGTAAATTTGCCGCGGCTGGGAGGCCTTTTTTTGGTGTGCAGCTGAGCTGTCTAGGTTGGAGCTCAGCTGTCCACACTGCTGCGCTATGCATTTCTCTGCATGGCGCAGCAAACTAGTTTATGTCCAGGCCTCCCAGCGTGCACCGTGCGGATAAGTAACTTATCCGCACGGTGCACGATACAGAAGAGCAACAAAGCTCTCTGTAGCGTGCACTCAGCTATATATACGCACGCAATTAACATAGGAAAACAGAGAGTGAGTTGTATAATCTCATTTTTCGAATGATTCCCACAGACTAATTACACATATGCGTAATTGTATGGATTAGCAGTAGAAGTTTGTCGCAAGAAAAACCCACATAGAAATCATATAATGGCTATGTTAAACCATTGCACACACGTATTTATGGCAAAATGCATGTTTAATTAACAAAATGTGTGCTGAAGCTCGGCCTGAGCAACTTTAAGAGACCTGCTGCGCTGAGGCGCAGCAGGAAAAACGAACTTATTATAAAGCGTAAATTTACTTTCAAACCGTGCATACGGTATGTTTCTAACAAACAAACAACGTTTGTAATACACGGTTCACATTTGGACGAGGTTCCTTAGGAGAAAAGTTAGGAGTGGCTAGTTAGGAAAATCTTTGAAACCCAATTCTCCAAGGAGACCAAGGCGTTCTACTAGGCTTAGGAGGACCTTTTCCACGCGGCGCTAGTTCAATATATTTCTCGAACGGTTGGTACTTTCTTGGTAACCACAAGGAAGAGAAAATGTCGCCTAATCACTTAAAATTTGAAAAATCGATGTAACAACACTCCTTCAAAAAGAGATTTAGCTGTTTTACCTAAAATAAAGCTTAACACATAAGCCTATTTTGATCTGACGTAATGGTGAAGCGGCAACTTAATCTCAAAGAAATGTAAAAAGGTCAAAATTTGCAGCTTGGGGATGGGAGTTAAAAACTCAACGGAGCCAGTCAAAGGTGCATTTATAGTCGCGAGCGCATAGAGGCGCGCGTCGGCGCGCGTTGACACGTGCCTAGACACGCGTCGACGCCTCAGATTGTAACATGCCGTTTTCACCGTTTAAAATCAGTTGTAACGAATTCATGCTCACGAACGCATGCAGACTCTAACGTACGCGCGTCGGTCTGCTTCCGACAGGAACTATGAATGCACGTTAAGTCTAACCATCGTTTCTTCTTTACTAATCGCAACGTCAACTGCTGGGCAATCGTGTCATCCCGATCGAACCATGTAGATTAACCCATATCAAACCGTACGGAGATTTAAAAATTTTTTACTAAAAAATGATTATATAATACGTTTACAAAAATAAGTAAACAGCTAATGGTTTCTTAATAAAGAACATATTTGGCAGATGGCAGTAGAAAATGTATGTGTCAGTTTAAACTTACGCTAGCCGAGAACGGGTACAGATAAGTTTTCAAGAAACAAGCAATATTTTATGCAAAAGGTTGAGTTTCTGCCTGATGAATATTTAATACAAATTATAAACCTGCTGCGCAGTCCAGATTTCTAAGTGCACTGGCGATTGCTAAACGTAAGGCAAAATTGTCTGCAAAACTTCGTGCAATTATCAGTTTGTTAAGGATAAGCAAGCTGTCAGTCCACATTCTGGTCAAAATTATTAACGTTGTTTTTACACGGCTTTCTCCGCCTATGCACACAGCGCTAAACTGCACATGTAAATGGCAAACTTCTTCACTTAGTCACCAGAATAGAATTTGAATGAAGATTTCCGGTTTTGAATTCTTCAAGCAGAATCGATCTACAAATCACACACATGCGTAGTTACACAGACTAGAAACAGAAACTTTTCGAAAAAGAAATCACACAGAAATCATATAAAGCCTATCTTAAACCACTGTACACATGCATCTATGGCAAAATGCATGTTTTACAAACAATTTGTGTGATGGAGCTCGGTCTGACCAAATTTATAAGACCTGCTGCGCTGAGGCGCAGCAGGAAAAACCAGAAATAAGAAAATAAATCATATGAAACGAAAAAATTTTAAAGTATATAGTTGTGTTCTCTAATCATTCTTGTTAAAAAGCAAGTTGGGCTAGCGCCAGTAAATTTTCGCAACTTTCATCATAATGGTATTTTTTCATACTGGTTGGAAATTTTTAATTCTTCAAGTATAAATTCTTGGCTATACAAATATATACTGACGGTATTTATATCAGGTTCACTATTAATGAGGTGTTACACATGCTGAAAAAGCCAGAAGATGAATTTTAGGTGCAGATGTCGTTAACTGCCACCGAGTAATGGCAACGAAGATAGTGATGCTGGTTCAGAAATCAATATGGCGGCATCTGGGGGGCCAACGGATGGGAGTCTGACATAGCTGCTTATACAACTCTTTTGCACTTTTCCTATGCAAAGACTGTGCATATAAATCAGATAATGCACAGTGCAGCGTGCGTATAACTGAGTTATACGCACGCTGCACGCTGGGAAGCCGGTCCCTAATCTAAATTGCTGTAGCATACAGTTGCCTGCATGCTACAGCAGTGTGTACAGCAGAGCTCCAACCTAGACAGCTCTGCTGCACACCAAAAAGTAGGCCTCCCAGCCATGGCAAGCAATAATTTGTTATTGCCACTGTTATCTGCCACTTCATGTTGAAATTTGTCTAAACTTAGCTGTCAGCTGCAACATCCTATAATTATTGTTTGTTTTTGATTTAAAGGTGTTTTCTCAGTGTAAGTTCTCAAGTGAAGGATTCACGGTCTCAGGAATGTCAGCTAATGCTAATTGGTTTGTCTTACGTTTATTCTCCGGTTTGTCTCTGCTAATGTTATTAAATATAAAACATAATCGTAGCCTTCTCTAGATTGGTGTTGGTTACCAACCTATGCGTCGCTTGCAGTCACATGATCACGCTATTCAACATTGAAACGGAATCCGTGACTACTTTAAATCAAAAGTTGAAACTGGAAACAAGACTGACTAGAAAGATAATCTGACCAGCTAAAGAAATCAAACCTCGACTGAATGCACTGAAAGTTGGCATAAAACATCCCAAGAAACATTAGTGGATGATTTTAAGGCAAAACGTAAAGCCACCAAAAACTCACAAACTAAGTTCTGTCAAAACGTGCTGTCAGCAAACTTCAAACCTTTAATGAGCTTAGATAACAGTTGTTGAATTTTCCTCTTCTCTTCATTTTGCCCAAAAGGGACTTCTGAAAGCAATCGAGACATTCTTATGAATTAACTAAGAAAATCAATGTTGCCTACTTTTTCCTAGTAAGCGCTGCTTGCCTTTGCTAGACCTACCTGCTGCCGTGTTTGGTCTAAATACAGAGATGTTGGACATTAGACGAGTGAGTGATCTGATTGAGAAAAAGTACAAATTCTAGTCTCACCAGTGCTGAAAACATTTGACAGCTAAGCTCACATTTAAGTTAAAAGAAAGATCGGCTCGAAAGGTCATAGATGCAAATCTGAAACAATTGTTTCACTCTACGGGAGCGGTCCCAAAATCTCGATGCTGATCGGACTCAATTTTCTGGTCCGCGGGCAGCACAAAAGTCATAATAATAAGTATAATGTTGAAATTATAATAAAAATGTCTATGGTTCCCTGATTTGACCTAATAGCTCTTAATGCTCCCTACAATCCGTAAAATAAATTGTGACACGAAATTTCGCAACTTCCCATTAATTTTTTCGCGGCTGCAAAATGTTTGAGTGCAAGTCAAGAAAAGCGTCTTTCCGCAGTAGTTTTTGTAAGACAGACCCGAATTCATTGTGTAGTTTTTGAGAAATCCATTTTCAAAGGAAACTAATCGCAGTTTCGCAAAATGGCCTTTTCGACAAACCTCTCCATACCTAGTTTTGTTAGGGAAGCAGGCATAGGAAAGATTGATAAGCCTGATATGGGAGTTCAGCTGATGGCTCGGTAGTATAGTGGTAAGCACGTATAACTTGTAAGCAGAACGGCCACGGCCGGCCCATTTCTTTACTTTCAATAGTGAATGAAAAGCTGAACTTTTGAACTGAGCTGAACTTCCTCTTCCCTTCTCTCTCCTACATAGGTCCTGGCTTTGTGGGTAAAGGAGTGTCTGACCCCTCCCGTCTTGGGCTTGTCTTCGGTTTCCTCTTGGTCCGCGGCCCTTCCGCTTGCAAGTCAGACGTGCTTACCACTACACCACCGAACCATCAGCTGAACTCCAATATCAGACTTATCAATCTTTCCTATGCCTGTTTCCTTTCAGTTTGATTCAATGAACTAATGAACTAATGAACTAATGGAGGTGTGCAAACTGCACAACGTGACGTTTGAAGCAAAGAAACCAAGACTTGGAAATTTTTGACCCAGAAATCTTCAACTGCTCATTGCTCAACATATCAATGTGCAGGGTCTCAATGTGCAAGAACGTGAAGTGCAGTCCACTTTGTGGGTCGTGGTGTCTGAGTCCTTCTTCTTAGACTAGGCGTGTGCGTAAATATGAACTTATCTTCGAAAGTAGTGTTAGCATGCGTAAAGGAAAAAGTCTCCTCCCACAAATCTTGCTTCTGGGCTAGAAAGGGAAGTTCCGAAGACACGTGAAAAAAGCTTAATTTATAAATTAAAGTGGCATTAGTGAATTAGCTGAGACAACAGTTAATGCATTAATGGTCTTACATTGAGTGACTATATAAAGTTGGAAGGTGGGAGTACAAAAGAAGTGCTTTTTAGCTTTGGGTAGAAGCAAAAAATAATGAAGTTAAAATCTTTCTAAGAAGAGGGTTTCCCTTTTATGTCAGTCAGGGGCTTAAGATAAAGTGCCCTTTTAAATACTTCCCAACCTTCTTGGAAGGTTTGGCTCAACAAGTTTGAAAGAGTTGAAAACCAAAAGCCGATGGGTTCGAATTCCGCTCATATAATTTCTGCAGTTTCCCGTTGTGTTTTGATTCACAGCAAGCGAAACCCTTTCATTGAATACAAGCTTACATTTGAACTTCAAAATGAGGAATATACTGCAATACTGCATCGCTACACTGAAGTCACTGTTCACATATTCAGCGTTCAATGTCGCTACTTCAGCACCCTACAAGGGTTCGATAATGTACTAAAGTTGGCTGCATTATTTCAAATTTCCGTCATTCATTGCTTAGTTTATCGATTTCTCCGTACATATATACAAATCAAATGCAAAAGCAAAGCCTTACAAATTTTAGATATCTGCTCTCAGGGGCGCACATATGGGCCCCCCGAAACCAGACGTAAAGAAAAAAATTTCATTATCCGCGAGCAGCGCGGACAAAAATTTTCAAAAAGTTTCGCAGCGTGAAAATTGCTCGGTTTTTGCTCATTTTCAATTATTATTTCAATCATATTCAAACATTTTTCAACTTTTGGGGGCTTAGGCCCCAGACCCGCTCTAATTTTTCTCTGGTCCGCCCCCCGCGAAAAAATTATCTACATGTGCGCCACTGTCTTCTCTACGGATGTAATTACAGATAATTATCAAACAATATAGACCTTATATAATCTATAATGTACTATTATTCGGTAGGTACAATCTTATCTCTACTATCCTCATTCAGCTGTTATATTAGTATGTATGCATTTTTAGCTTGTTAACACTGGTTCCTTCTTCAAACGGTTGTATAACGTTTAGTAAGGTTTACTATCAAAAACAGTCATTTAGGCTTATATGTATGTCGTTCGCATACCTTATTTCTCATAGTCTACTAAATCCGAACAAGTCCTTGAGCGGTTTGCAGGTAACCAACGGACAATTTGGATTTCTCTGACGCCGGGCCGGAGCATGCGAGGAGGAGTAATCATTCTACTGGATGATTTCGTTACACGGTGTTGTAGGTAGAGTTTCTTGAATGCCATGATCTTATGCATACACTGTATGGTCCTACCTCAGACTTGAGAAGAACCTTGCATCTCCAATAATTTTAACCACATGCAGTTTCGGGAAATACGTATCGTCTAATAAACTTAGCAAAAGTACCCTTTCCCATCCTCTCCCTTTATTATAGGATCACTATTACCGGCAATGATGGGCTGTAGCACATTTCAATTGGTGGCAAAAGAGATATATCCTTAATTAGAAAAAAACAGGATAGACGAATTTGCAGCGCAAAACTCAAAAAGGGCAAAAACATTCCGTGTGAATGTATCGGAATGAAAAAAGGCAGGATGTAAAAACTTTCGCAATCGATGAAATACGATCTTCGCCCAGCGGCCATTTGAGTCGCTTGAGAAGAAGTGGAAGTGATTCCTGGAAATTGGACAAGTACCGAAACGAAAAATACCGCCGATGTGTGTTATCACTTGAAAAAATCACGTCTACTGGCCAAATTATGATTTTAAAGAATGTTTTAGATAAACTTTTAAAATTGAGCAAGACCAGATTTCAGAAACAGCCTCTTTACCAAGTTTTATAAAGACATTCTGAACCAGATTAGAAGTCTAAACCAAATAAAGACCAAGCCAATTTTCTCCCCAATTATTAGGCCGCCTAAAACGAATAGTCAAAAGTGAAAGAGGCATAAATTCAATGTCATACATAAACTCCAATGTCATTTTTTAGTGACATTTTCATACATCAACTATATTCAAGATTCTATTCTTTGTAAGTTCCTGTTTTGTTTTTAACGTAAGAAGATAATGTTAATTTACAATATAAGGTGTGCTTGACTTGTGTGATTACACCAGTGTTCGCAATTAGAAGGGTTTGAAGTCGGTTTTCGTTAAGGTGTTATCTTGTAGTTTGTAAATGACGTTAGAATTCAGATGTTAATGTAAGAAGTTAACTGTTAAGATGCAAATTCACCGCTAACTCACACAAAGGCATCAGAAGCTGTTGTTGTTATGGTACCTTTCGATTTAATCGAAAAAGCCGAAGTTGTCACAGCAGATATGTGGGTAGATTATGTCGAAAACAAGAGTATGAACCGAAAGTGTTTATCACTATCAAAAGGTCGAATTTTAGAAATAAAGCTTAAAAATGATAAGAGGGGGCTTTGACAAGAAAGAAAGCTTGCGATGTGACTAACATTGTATGCATAAAGAGACCTCTGTCTAAGTTGCCCCTAAGTCATACAAGATAAAATCCTTAACATAACATAATGCTACACGTCGAACTTATGCTCTAATTAGGCCTAGAGGAAGATTGTTGAAAATTTGAGTTCTAAAATTCCTTCTAGCTGTTCAGAGACAGATTCTGTTATCAGATTGACTGACACATCCTAACAGGGGCAAAATTACACAGAGGCAGAAAAGATGAAGTCACCTAGCCAAGGGTTGCAAAATATTTTCTGGATATCGCGCCTAATTACGGAAATCGCCGATTTCTATAAAATGGCAACTACCGTTGCTTATTTTCAGAAACCGACAAAACTCTTTCCAGATTCTAGAAATCGCCAAAATAATTTTCATGAGTTCACACTTGCACAGAAATTAGCCCTTACATAGAAACAGCAATTATTTTTAGCCCGACTGGAAAAGATTAGCGGTTTCTAAAAAACGGCAGGAAAAGCAGAAAAATTACCGCAGAGCATTTAGAAGAATGGTCACACACAGATATCAAGCAACATATAGTTCACCTGAGAGTACATTACACCTAAATGGTTCGGAAAATAAGAATCAAAACACTAAAAATTAATTACTGGGACAAGTTCGCGCTCTACAGATAAAGGAACAACTCCGTGTATCCTCCCATTGAATTTTGAAGTTCTAAGTTGAATCAGGAAGCCACCAGGAAAAGAATTATGCTCTTATTTTATGAGTACAAAACCCAACTAAATTAATACATTTAATGTTTTGCGAATTAAAGTGTTTGTATTTATTTATTAGAAATTTAAACCAGTTCGCTTAACTGTGGAATTTCAGTGACTAATCTACATAAGTTCATTAAAATAATAAATAAATAATCATTCAAGAAATGTGCTATGGGATAAGCAGGAATAATGAGGCATAATTGATCATGCACAGTTATGGAGAAGGAAGGATCGCAGATACTTTCTGGTAATGAGTGCCGCCGGCTGTACGAGTCGGCTCAGGTACCAATTTATGAAACTAAACACAATCAGTTCACAGAAAATGCAGAAAATAATTTTGCCTAACATGCGTAAAATGTGAACACTGTCACACTTTGAATTTTTCAGGCAAATAAAAAAGTCTAAAGTGACAATTCTAGTTTTTCGTAATGTTGGCACCCGCGGGCCATGCGTGGAGGGTATCAGCAAATTTCTGTACTTAATGTACTGGCCTAACCTCAAAATTCAAAACTATTTTTGCGATAAACGGAAATTTAGTAATGCTGCATTCGTATTTTTGCTTGTAGCTTCGCAGGAATGACAGACTGTACTACTGTAGAGCCTTCAGCTGTAACCTGTGATTGGGTGATTGTATCCGTTGCTTGGAAAATGTAGAAAAGTTCTTGTTTAGTACTAATTACTGATCGGAAGTTTGAGCACTATATAAGTGTGCTGTTTTGCGATTAAAGCTCAGTATTTGGTTTGGACACAAGATACAATATCTGGCGACGAGCGTTGGATCAAATCGCAGGAAGAGGCTCGTCGATGGAACAAGCTTTGGCTCCTCCCACACTTTTGGCTTGTCCTGGCAGTTTGCCGATTCCTTGCCGTCATTGGAAGAAAATGTTGAACAACTATCTGGTTACAAGTGGGGTACAAGACAGCTACAGCAGTTATCGGCGGAAAGAAGAGTGGCGGTCCTACTCAGCTGTCTTGGAGCGGAAGGTCGAAGAGTCTTCTACAGTCTGCCCGGTTCTGAGGAAATTCCCGATCTTGAGAAAGATTTGACACTGGAAAGGACTTTGTCATTGACCAGACAAATCGAGTCATCGTTGGCAGAAGCCAAATCAATGGATCCGTCGACGAATATGGGTCATTCCGTCAATCGGGTCAGTTACATACCGGGAACCGAACATCAAGCGGGTCATAGGACGGTGTAGCGCTTCTACCACATGTAGCGCTTCTACCAGGGCTGGCGGATCAGGAAGAAACCAAGGACAAGCCCGAACGGGAGGCGTCAGGCACCCTCGTACCCACGAAACCAGGACCTAGAAGAGAGAAGGGAAGAGGGAGGTTCAGCTTTTCATTCAGGATTGAAAGTAAAGAATTGGTCCCGCCGGGGATCGAACCACGGCCCTTCTGCTCTAGAGTCAGACATGCTAAACCACTACACCACGGGACCATCAGCTGAACTCCCATTGCAGGCTTATCAATCTTTCCTATGCCTGCTTCCCTTACATCTCCCCCGGGTTTCATTTAAGACGCGTCCCGCGGCTTACTCAACTCGGAATCGAACCGAGAGCGCATCCAGCGCAGGGCATTCTGAGCCCAAGGGATCCGTGCTCCCCCGACACACGTTCCAGACCCCTTTAGATCCAACCAACCAGAAGCAACTACTGGGGGACCGGAGACAGTAGTCCAATCCGGGTCCTCCTGGCAGCCTCGCCACATGTAGCGCTTCTACCAGGGCTGGCGGATCAGGAAGAAACCAAGGACAAGCCCGAACGGGAGGCGTCAGGCACCCTCGTACCCACGAAACCAGGACCTAGAAGAGAGAAGGGAAGAGGGAGGTTCAGCTTTTCATTCAGGATTGAAAGTAAAGAATTGGTCCCGCCGGGGATCGAACCACGGCCCTTCTGCTCTAGAGTCAGACATGCTAAACCACTACACCACGGGACCATCAGCTGAACTCCCATTGCAGGCTTATCAATCTTTCCTATGCCTGCTTCCCTTACAACGGTTGCAGAATTTGGGAACCAAAGTCTGAACTGTTCCAGCTGCGGTGGTTCAGATGGGGTTGCCGATGTATGTGCAGGAGGTGCGGTGGGTCTGGCAATTTTGCACGGATGTGCGCCACAAACTCTGGTTCGGTCAATACTGTTCTGGGAGAAGTGGAGTCAGAAGACAAAGAATCCGAACAGATAACTGAATCTGAATCTGAATCTAATCTGAACAATGCATGACCCAATATGGGTCACACGGCGGTCAAAGTGAAACTGAAAACTTCAAAGTGAAATTGGTTGTGCCTGTGAGGAAACGCTCTGCCGTGCATATTTGATAACTGCTGTAACGGATCAAGGTGACACAGGGTCAGCCTTTCCGTTACTGGTTGCTGTAGCTACCATAGCTACCTCTCGGGTCCCTCAGGCTCTTAGTCTAACATCATCATTGGGAAAGCTTCCCCAAATTGTATGTCTGAGATTGGGCGAGTCCCACCTTGGGAGCTACTTGATTGGGGAAATATTCTCACTAGGGGGCGCTCTACTTGGGTGTGGGAAGGATGCAACCCACAAACTTCCCCTGCAGTAGATATTGTATATTTCATCGCTCTCTGCGTTCAATTTCTCCTCCGTCTCTCTATGTTGCTATTTTCCCCTGCTCTCCCCAGAGCCTAATTTCTGGTACTTTGTCTTCGCCAACTCTATCCGCTGTAACTAAGTCTATATACATAGTATATAGTCTCTATCTATATAGTCTATAGTCTATAGACTCGTTTGTTTGCGTGGGGCTCAACACAATCTTACATTATATTTACTTAATATAAATTGTTGTTATTTCCATTTACTAAACTGTTATTACCAATTTATTATACTAAATTATTATGTTTAATTAGGCTGTAACTGAGGCTGTAACTATATTTAACTGAGCTCCTGACTAGGTAGGTAGGTCTAAGCCTGAGACTGCGGGAAGAGGAAGAATCATCTCTTCCCTAGGGCATCTATTGTGTACATCTTGAGTGGCGAGGCTGTCCCGAGTCCGCCACTTGACTTTCAATTTGTGCTACGGCTTTAGCATCCGCTACTGACATACACTAACATGCACCCTTACGCTCACTACATGCATGGGTTTAGTAACGGTGTAATAGTAGGTAGGTAAGGTTTCTTACTACAAACCCCACTACAATGCTACCTCTACCTCTGCCGTCGAAAGCAACTGAGCCTGAATAGTGTATACGAATTTGATGCAACATTTAGAAAACGAGCCAAAATGGCATGTAATATCAAAATTACTTAAGCGTTAATTTTTCGAATCGAGGATTTCTAAAATTCCACAAACAGAAATTTGTCATAAAAATGAAATAGGCAGCGTCTAACTCGGTCTTACGAAACTAACACTGTGCAATGTTATGTTACCTTTCTTAATTAAAAACAACTACAGGAACGTACAGGCTTAATTATTGAAGTTTGTGTTAAAAGTTTGTGTTCAGTAGACCTATATCACGCTGTGCGAATTAATAGAAAATCTTAATAACTTTCTTTCATTACTGTTGAGAATCATGTAGCTGACAAAATCCGGTTTGCAGTAATTATATGCATTATTATTCACTTATCTTTAGTTAATACATTTAATATTATATATTTTATACACTTTATACACTTTAAAGTACATTCTAGTGTACATTTACCAATTAATACCGAAATTGTTAATTACGAAAAAACCGACTGCCGACCAGCCTCAAACACTACCTACAATTGACAGCCTATCCAAAGGCAGCAACCACTTTGAACGAAGTTGCGATTGAGGAAGACTGATGTGCTCAACCAGAGGTGTCAGATGCACTTGAAAGTGGATGGCTCAGACACTGGGGAAGTAAGTCAGTGTCTCAGCTGATAAAAACCGAATGTTTTCAGCATTTTTCTAAATTTTTCTTCAAACCGGTTTGGGTGGACGAGACGTAAGTGCGAGTACGCTTGCGGATTATATGGGGAGCTTGCATCGCTGGCTGGACCATCAGACAGACTACATACTTTCGCATAAATAGCGGTAGAAAGAATAATAAGCAAACAAAACACAGCGATGTTATAAAGTGTGGTGTTTTCATGACCTGTATCCTAGCCTATTACCGGTGATGTAAATATAGGAACGTCGTCCAAATAGGGGAAGGGGAAATCGACGGGAACCCGTTCTTTTGCTCCCGCTTTAAGCGGGGATTTGCACAGGAGATATTTTAACACAAACAAAAACTTCTCCTTGGTTACAGTGTTTCCCGTCTTCTTAGTCTATAAGTTTCTTACTATCTTGATCGCCTACCCTGAAAATGGTAACGTGAAGATCTTGCAAATAGCAGCTAAATCGAAAGCCTTGTGCAATGAAAATGCTGTCACTCAATTACACATACATAGCTTCAGGTTGGTCTATAGGTACTGGAAACAGTAAACGCTGCCCATTGCCTTATGCCACATAAAGCTTGAAATTAAGGCACTAGAAAAAGCAATTAACAGAAGTAAAGCATGTTAAAATAATTTCTGTCCCAAAGCCTTTGTCCAACTTTTTTGTTACCCTCCATTTTAGGTTACGAATTCCACTCACTAATTAACCTGCTCCTGCTGCAAGTAAAAGCCATTGGTTGAAGCATGGCAATAAATTATGTTTTATTTTATGAAATGTAGTCTGTCAGAACTTCAGAAGAGTGGTGTGGAGTCTAGTTGTGCTATCCAGAGAGCCTTGAAATAGTTCATTTGAACTGCTTAAGGGGTTGTTTCGCCTATTTTTGTGCTTTAAAAGCGCATTTGTCTTTGAAGTTTATTCAAATTTGCTACAATTACATAATTTAGCCGAGAAAACTTTTAGAAAAGTCGCGGCGTGAAAAATTGAGCTATGAAGAAATTAGCGTTAATCCGTCATACATAACTTGCACTGTAGTCACCAGTGATGGAACCGGGTCACTTAGGCTTGACCCGGTGACCCGGTGACCCGGTAGAGCCCTGACCCGGTGACCCGATGACCCGGTGACCCGGTTTTCCAGAAAATTCCAAAATCTGCAAAAAATTTTGATTTTGCCTAAGAACGCTAAATTTTTGGCTTCCGTGTTCCATCACCCCAAAAAATAGCTATGACATACATACATTTGCTGAAGGTTTTTAAAAATGCATTTGATGGTAGCTGTAGCTTTTTCTAAATAAATGCGATTATTGCAACACCAATTTATCCGATAATTTTGTAGTTCTAATATGTCACTAATATGTCTAATATCTAACATGTGTAACATTTGTCCATTTAAACACGGAGCATATACTTTACAAATTTGGTTTTTCATTATGTATTGCGATAAATTAAATTAAATTAAATTGTTCACTTACTTCAATGTTTACCTTGGTTTCGAAAATAATCTGAAAAACATTCTACTGATACTGAATACAGTTCTGCAATAATCATAAAACCTATAAATTCTAGACAATAATTTGCCAGAGACAGATAGATTCAAATAACATCAAGCTGCGAAAATGCTAAAGACTAAAATATTGAAAAAAGCCAATTAATATTGGACATTGAACAAAAATTTAAGCTAAAATTTTAGCTTGGTAAGTTAAAAATTTCAAAAATTTGAGGTAAATTCAGAAAACCGGGTCAAGACCGGGTCGAAGCTCCTGACCCGGTGACCCGGTGACCCGGTCCAAAAAGTGACCCGAACTGACCCGGTGACCCGGTGACCCGGTGACCCGGTTCCATCTCTGGTAGTCACCCTAAGCGATCAAACTTAAGTCATTCTTTATTCTAAAGTCTTAAAACCTTTCACAAAAACAAGACCTACAACTTTGCTCTTGAGAGTATTCGTCGATTCCTTATGGTACAAGAGATAACAGCGAAAATTAATTTTCGAGGTCCAAAACTGATTTCGACAGCTTCAACAGCGCTGGTCCGTTGGTCAAGTATTATCCACATTTGTACTCCTATCAGACATTTTCTGCTCAAGGGACAGCTCTCTGCTAACTGCTGCATCTATACCTAAGCACAGTAGCGAAAATAGGAAATTTTGAAAATCGCTACCAAGTTAGAAAACAGGTTTACCAACACATGTTTGGGACAATTGGCGAATTTTTCATGGTTTCGCGTTTTGTCTTTTTGTTCGCAAGAAATAAGCTTCCAAACTTGAAAATTTTAACAAAAATAAGACAAATGAAGAACGAACGTAACAAAGATGTCACTACAGCACCTCCTACCCGAAAACTTCATGTCTGAGGTGTGGATCAAACCCACGACTTTTGGCGATCTAGGCCAACGAACTACCGATTTACATTTGAATCAAAATCCTGAACTTACTTACCTTACTTTAGCGTACTATTTATCACTAACCAATTTCAGAGAAAAATATAGCATGTCCAAGTCGAACAATTGAAATGAGACGCCTAGTTGTAGCAACCAGATTCTAAGCTTTAAAATTATATAAATTTATCGTTGAGCTCCAAGAATTGACTAAGTTATAGTCTTTCAAAATTTGCTGCAAATACCGAAACCTTACGCTTGCAGATGCCAACCCGGTCGCCGCAGACTCCGAGTATTCTCTCACAGTCTCACATTAGGCTATTCCTAAGCAAAGACAAGTTGCTGGAAAGAACTAGACTGAACTGAAGGCTACTGAACCAAAATGGGTTGAGGAAACACCAGTGTTCAGAAAATGAATATTAAACACATAAGTAAGGAAGAACGTGATAAATACAACACACGTTTCGTCATTACAAAATGACGTGAAACGCATGAACACTTCACAGAAAGGATTCTAACTAAAAACAATAAAAGCTAGCAAACGTGTGCAGGAGGCTAAATTTGGGGGAGGGGTGAGCCGATGGTCGCCGGAAAACCGTTTTTACCCAAAAAAACCGGAAAATTGGATTCTGGAGAAACCACCCTCTGAGAGTTAGCTCCAGGTCTGGGGGTGCAACCGCCAAACTCCACCAAAGCTCAAGTAAAGATCATGATTTTTGCAATAGTCAAATGTTTGCAACCTCCCGTCGGTGTCCAGCTGTCCTTGTGTCCTCTATCCCCCAATTTTTTAATCAATAAAATCGCTGAAAATACGAAAAAAACTTGAATCTCCAGAACTGATATGTACAGAGAGCATCTTGTAGTTATAGACCATATAGAAGTTATGTGCTCTTCTCTCTTGACTCTGTGGTAGTAGTGGTTGCGCGCCTGACTGCAGTGCAGTTCGAGAGGTCTGTGGTTCGATTCCCGGCGGAGCCAAATCTTTACAGCAGTTTGCCAGAAGAACCTGAAATCCAGCCCTCCCGTGTGCCAGTCATTTCTTGTTAGAGATGAGGATTTTGGCTCGCGGCTCGGCTCGGCTCGGCTCGAGTCGGCTCGGCTCGCGAGCCGAGCCGAGTCGCCAGCAATTTCTCCCGAGCCGAGCCGGAGAACTGAAGCTCCGAGCCGAGCCGAGCCGACCCCAACAAAAAATAGTAATTCGACCAATTTCCCTCCTATGTTTTCAAACTTGTTTAAGTAAAATTGCCAATAATTTCAGTGAAGACTAATAATAATTGCCAATAATTTTCTGTAGCTTTCTCGATACCTTCCAAGCAAATGTTAATCTTAATATTAGGCTGTCCTTGACTCCAACTTGTGTATGGTATTGATATACTTTTAGTAAGAAAAACTTGACTTATATATTTCATTTTTACATCTCAGTTTTGGTTTGATAAAAATCTTACCTGTAAAATCCATTATTCTGTATTTCCGGGTATTTGTAGTATTTTTATTTTATCAGATAGCGAAAAAGCGAAAAAAAGCAAAAAACTGCTTCTAGTATTCGAGTATATATATGATATGATCTTGAGAGGCTAAAGATAAATCTTAACTTGTAATTATAACTGGTTACGAACGACTTCGTTAATAAATTTGACCAAGACAACAAGGAACTAAATAAAAAAATTCCATGTAATCTGGCAAATTTGAAATTTCAAGCTTGGCGAGCCGAGCGGAGCCGAGCCGACCCACTTTCGAAATTTTTCCGAGCCGAGCCGGGTATGACCGCGAGCCGAGCCGAGCTGAGCCGACCTCATTTTCTCGCGAGCCGAGCCGAGCCGAGCCGGAGAAGTCCGGCTCGTCCTCATCTCTATTTCTTGTCTTGTATCAATGTCTTGGTGAGGCTAGACTGGCTGAGGCTAGACTGGCTGTTCACTTGCGCGTTTGGTCCTTGCCTGGCTCTGGGCGAGCGTTCTTGTAAGTGAGGGAGAGATGTACAGAGAGCACCAATGATATAGAAGTTATGTGCTCTTCTCTCCTGGCTCCGGGGTGTAGTGGTTGCACGCCTGACTGCACTGCAGTCCGGGAGGTCTGTGGTTCGATTCTCGGCGGAGCCGAATCTTTACAGATATGGCTGCAACTAAAGTACATTGAAAGAAGTAGCCTTCTGTTCCGATCCGGGCACTGTTTTAATTAAATTATGCAGTAAATTCTATTGTTAGTGCAGTTTTATCAAGAACGTTATAAATTGGAAATGTAACTCGAGGTCATCTTGGGAAGAGACCACCTTCTTTCAAAGGTAATCTTTGATTCTCACAGACTCTTTAATCATGAAACAGTCTTCAAAACTTAATCAGCAAAAATGGCTTCAAGTCACAAATTCTTGGCTCGAAATCTTGTGTTGTCAGAACGCTTTGATTAACTAATCTAATTTGTATGTAATTATGCAATTCGAACCTTAGACTAATGAATCGCAAGATCACGTTGTATCACGGATCTTCTAGAGTAAACTTTTATTATGCAACATGTTTGCAGCGACCGTTCCTTTTCGGAAGTATTTTAAGCGCGGAGGGTTGCCCCCGCACCTGCTTTCGTATTCAAGAACACAAGTCAATTCGAATTCAATGAAAACGTCATGTTTGTCTTGTAAAAAACGGCATGGTTGGTATCAACGTTTCGCTATCTCAGCGTTGCTTCCTCAATAGCGCTATATCACCGGTGCTGTATCATCTCAACTTCCGTTATCTCAACTCCAACTATCTGAACGTTAAAAATTGTATACTATTAAATAATTATTTCACCGCATAAATTTGGTTGTTTTTCGGATGATTATTTTACAGCGTATATTCAAAAACATTTCTACTGTTTCCCGTTTTTATGCACAAATAATACATGGGAATTCCATCAAATCCGTGTATTTCCACGAACCTTTGCGACTGAGTTGTTCCCGATTGGTGCTGGCCGTAGTCCGAGAATTTTTGGGCCAATAGGCTTGGTTGACCATTGGCTGTTGGTTGGCCAACGAACAGAATCTGGCTGTAGCCGCAATGTCTAGCTTAACCTTGTGAACCTTGTCCTCCCTCAAAGCGTTAACTGAAAATATTTCAGGTCAAATGGTCCCAGAAACCGATTGGTCAAATGCCCCCAAAACCCCGTTATAAAAACTTATTTCAGCGTTTAGATTTCATTGTACAAGCATATACTTAGCGTGCCTTAAAAAAATTTTCGATTGGGCAAAGTGACTAGAGCTGACAAAAACGGGTGACATCTAATTGGGGAAAAGGACCCAAACTCTCAACGAATTGGACTTCCCACCTCCCTCAGGAATAATAAGGTGATATATGAATTAAAGCCAAACTGAAAGCTATGTCAACCAAAACGCATTTATGTACCATTCACAAGTCTTTAACAAATTGACACAAAATGTCAATAAATAGAATTTACATATGCATTTTCCTATAAAGTATTAACCATAAAGTGACAGGACACAAACAAGTAAAGCAGTTTCTAGAATATTGTAGAGCAATCCAAACGTTGTAAAAATATTGGATTGGGAGGACTGGAGGATTGGAGGAAAAATTCACAAAATTAGGTTGTATCGTATTTGAAGTGTCGAAAAAAGTATGAAATTGCGTAAAGTTTCTCTTTTGGTGAAGTTTTCGGTTTGCAGAGAATTTCTGACAAAACCAAGAAAATTGCCCCTCTGCAAGATTCAGCACTTTAACATGGTCCTTATCCAGAAAAAAGTTTGATTTATTTGCATTGTTTTCGGAATTCCTTGGTAAAAAGTGACTTTATGGTTTCCTCTGTGTAAAAAAGCTTCCTTAAAAATTAAAGTTGCATTCCAGATCACTTGATTTTATACAGCGTAAGCTTAGCTACAAATTAAAAATATGTGTACAAATCCGACTACTCAAAATACTAAAAATCTAAAAAAATGCAAACAAACGTCGACTAATCATGAATAGCTCAGGCCTAGAAAAAGAGGCCCATTTTAAGATTGTTTCTAGAATTGGTTCAAGTAAAAGTGACACGACAAGAAGTCTATTGCGTGCTGAAGGAAGCCTTGAGATCAGTTGACTGATTCTAATATGCTTAGAAGGGTTCCCTTCACCCTCCCTTAGTTGTTCAATCTGACTTTTTCCCAAAAGTGGAACACATATTTCGTTTCAAGGTTTATGTGACTGCCCTGGTGGACGTAAATACTGGCAATAATAGTATTTAGCAGATTGGCATTAAGATTAATATTAAGATATACACGATAAAATAGGTATACCTAAAGTACCCAGAAAAAGAACGAATAGAAACTAACATCGGGAAACTATTTATAGGATTGGCCTATCCTAAAATACTGCAGCCTTGTCGCGCCTGTCCTTGTCCCAAAATACAGCCTAAAATAGCCTAAAATGGTCTTTTATGTTGTTAATACAGTACAAGTTAATCTTCAACACAAACTGCGCTTAGGTCCTTCAAAATTGATGTGACAAACGTCATTCAATTTAACTAGAGACTACATGTACCAGACCAATACAGGTTGTTTTCAAATATATTTCTGTCAGGGATTTTATGGAAGCCGTAAAAATACCTACACGATTTTATTTTGTACAAGCTATTGCCAATTTTGGATGGCAATTAAAATGCCACAATTTTTGTATTTTTGACAGACCGACGGATTGCGTTACTATAATTTGGAATGTAAAAACTATTGTGAAGCGGTTACAAAATTCTGTTAAACAAAAGGTACACAGGCCCTGCATTAAATCTAAATTTAGAACTATCTAGCGGGTGGTATATGCCGGCTTTGGCTTCCATTAAAATGTAAGTATAGCATTTATGTAATGTAAATGAAGCCATTTTACAGACTATGTTAAAGCGAAATGGAAAACTGCAACACTGCAGTCACCGGCTTTAGAAATGAAATTGTATTGGTCATCAATATTAATGACTCTCTATGCATACAGAAGTTCACTGTAGCAAAAATAAGCTGGTTGGAATCTTCTGTGGAAGCTTTTTACCATGGAATTAGCAGAACTTTATTAAACTAGTTGAGAACTGGTCGGGAATATTTATTTCCACCTTGCTGAATTCAAATATATATCACAAATTCTTGTTATCACGAAATATACTTTTTATGACAACTTCGACAACCAACTACGTGCAACTTTATAGCAAAATTGTTTCCAGAAATGAAAAAATTGTTTAATGCCCTTGTCACGGTGAAATTTTTCCCCCTAGAAATTTTTCCCCCCGGAAAAATATCACCGGGGAAATCTTTCCCCCCGGAAAAATATCCCCGGAGAAATTTTTCCGGGGGGAAAGATTTCACCGCTCAGTTGTAAATAATTTTTAATATCTATTTTCAACTTTCCAATTAATTTCTTTTTTCCGAATCGAATTTTTAATTGTTTCCTAACGTGATTAGCAATATTTTTTATGAAGTTATTTCATAAGGAAAAGGCCCCAGCTCCTAACAAATAATAAATTTCTCAAAAGTGAGATTAATATGGATTTGCCTTGAATTTTTTCGTTTTAGAAATGCAACATGTAATTTTTTTAAAAGGTCACAAATGTAGAAAAATGTTCAATGTGAGAAATTTAATGGCTGCACTTGATCGTTACTGTACCTATGTGTTTTTGTAATGCTCCCTTATTTGCGGATTCGATTCCAAAAATACAAGCGGATTAAAAAACGGAAATATAGAGTAAAATTTATGTTGAACTAATTGAAGTTAAGCTAATTCTTTTGTCCCCAAATTTTCAAGGATTTATTGGTTCTTTAGGCCTATTTCTTTAAAGATCCTATATCCTTTGGAAAATACATAGGACTATATTTATAAATACATATACTATATTTATAAATACATATATTTATAGTCGATCTGCACAGTCTCATTGCACATTTTATCAAATCCTATTGGCTGGAGGAGCTCGTTGCTCTAAGCTAGAGAATTGGTCGAAAAACGATTTTGATAAAACTGCGATTATTTTGTTTTGAGCATCGATTTCTCAAAAACAACCAGAGTTGGCAAATGGGATGAATTTGTCGGTACTTGCTCTTTCTTTATAGAGCCTATATCCTTTGGAAAATTTCCAGGAAACCGTGAATGCATAGAGTATAGTATAGCTGAGTTAAGATTAATCCTTTTAGCTTGTTTAACTCAATTTTAAAGTTCTGGTATCTTTTCGAGAAGGGTTTTTACGGAAACTTTTTGAAACGCTATAACTTTCTCAATTTTGGGAGCTGGAAAGAGCTTTATTACATCGTTTTGAAGCTTATTATCAGAACATTCAAATGAGTTCACGAAACTAGTTAAATTAGCAAAAATTTTCTGACATAACGACTAAATATAGGCTAAAAATTTTTGAATATTGATTTCTCAAAATCCAGTTTCTTAAGTATTTTGGACCCGGACCCGGATTCGGACCCGCGGGGCCCCGCGGGTACCCAGACCCGGCTCCAACTCTGTGGGGCCGGTTCCAATTTTCAAAACCGGTTCCGGTTCCGGTTCTAGCTTCCGGTTCCCGGTTCCAAGTACAGTACAAAATTCGTAGTTACATTTTAACATTATTTAATATTGAATGCAGGCCCCCAGCAAGGGTTATACAATCAAAACTATAAACAATACTGCAAAACAATTGGAATAGGTAATGCGATAATAACCAACTAAGTTAAACTTTTTTGTTTACTTTGAATTTTAAGGTTTTTGCCTTACTTTGAATTTTCTCCATTACAAATGGTGTTTGTATATGCACAACAAAACCTGTAAAAAATTAAAACTTTAGTATGGTCGAGCAAATTGTTTCGATAATTAACGGTGAGATTCTACTGTGCATCTAAATGCAGACAGCGCCTTCTGAACAGAATCTTGTAAACTGCACAATGTTTCAGTAAAACGTGCTGAGAATTGAGATTTACTGGAGCTTAAATTTTTATTTCTTTAAAAAGAGTACAGTGTCTCTGAAGAAGTGAAATAACTTCACAAAAAATATTGTTAATCACGTTAGGAAACAATTAAAAATTCGATTCGGAAAAAAGAAATTAATTGGAAAGTTGAAAATAGATGTTAAAAATTATTTACAACTGAACGGTGAAATCTTTCCCCCCGGAAAAATTTCACCGGGGATATTTTTCCGGGGGGAAAGATTTCCCCGGTGATATTTTTCCGGGGGGAAAAATTTCACCGGTGAAATTTTTCCGGGGGGAAAAATTTCTAGGGGGAAAAATTTCACCGTGACACCCTCCTTGAGAATCGAAAATTTTCGATTTCGCAAAACTAACGGATTGTATTATATATGAGCTCATCGAGGTTGCGAAAGTATATACCAGCATTAAAACTTCAGCTTGATTGATAAATTCTGCTGCTTCCAAAGTCGGGGAGGGGCTTCTTTCAAGATCTAGTACTTGGTAGAGATCAAACAGGGGATCTTCTGCTATGGAATCACTAAATCCCTTATTACTGCGTGCCGTGACGGCCGAAAGGCGTTCGACTAAGGATCCTACGGTACAAGGTTGGAATCCCCGCTGCCACACGGATTAGACAAATTCGCTTGAGCAAGGGACTTAGCATTAAGCATATCGGTTCCCTGTGGCTCCAGCCATCCCAGCTGTCTAGCCTTAACTGATCGGTAAATGGCTACTACTGGGGTGGGAATGTAACAGGAGTCTGTGTGAGTTGGCGTTATGCCTGATGAAGGGCTACCCCCCATACATTAACATGGGGTCCGATTCTGGGGGGGTCTGTCTACCCCGACCTCGGCGAGGGGTCTACCCCTGAAAAAATCCGAAATTTTATGGAGGTCTGCCCCAAAATTAGCAAAAATTGCGAATGTTTAACGTTTATGACCAAACATTAGTAAAAAATGATAATTTTTAGCTATTTTTAAGGAATTTTTTTAAAAATCGCTGAAATTAGCTCAAAATTACCAATTTTTAGTGAAAATCGCTGAGGGGTCTGCCCCTTTTTTGCTTTCTGGACGAGAGGGTCTGCCCTTTTTCCTTTTCGCTGAGAGGGTCTACCCGTTTTTGTCGGTCTGGGGGTCTGCACCCCCCATTCCCCCCCACGTTATCCTATGCTACCCCCCTTCCACAGATGTAGTCAACATTTAAGTTGTCGCTCCTGGCTTCGTGCTGTGAATCCGGAGATAAGCACGTCACCCTATAACCATCTGCAGCTTGGAGTTCTCTCCTGGGGTCACCTTTACCTTTCTACCTTATTATTGCCAATAATTATTATATCATTTATTAAATCTTTAAACCCAAGAGGAAACACAGTGCTAGCTAGTCTTTAACGGGCTTATGTAAAAATCACAGAAATATTAAAGCAAGATTCCTTCTTCTATAAAACAAATTATAACGGGTCTGGAAAGGCTTCAAAATGGACAAATTGAGTGAAGGCTAACATTTTTGCGTTACTGAGATTTCTTCCGTGTTATTAGGCGCTTTTGGCCAATTTGGGCATTCTTTCGAATGGTGGAAATCCAGCATTGATTGGACTTATTATATTCTACTTCTTCCAGTGAAAAATATGCAGCCGGTTTTGTGGCCAACTACTGAACTGCTGGTTTTAAGCATATAAGTTCTCAAAAGTTTTCGAATGAAAGTTATTTGAACGGTTGCATTGCAATCATACTGACGAAAACATATGTAGATAAAAGTCAGAAAGCTAAATGAAAATACTGAGATTGCAAAAAAAGCAACATATGTAAGTAGTGTAGTATTGTTCACCGGCCTTGTCCCGACCGATTGGGCCGCCAAGGAAACATTGGGCCGGTTGGTCGAATACGGAGAGGCCAGCCAATGTCAGTTTTCCTTGTTTTCTAAATTGCCCACCGACCGCCTTGAAATCCATCAACTATTTCATATTTTATATTTCGGGTAGCTTACGAAAACGCAAATACGTGCCGGAGTCGCGAGCTGGACAAATTAGGGTTGGTAAACGAACGACACTACTGCTAATATAATATATACTTAAGGCAAAGGTAAAGTGACTCCAAAAGAGAGAGAACTCCAGCCTACAAAAGGTTATAGGGTGCCGATGATTATCTCCAGTTTCAACCCGAAGCCAGGAGTAACAACTCAAATGTTGACTACATCTGTGGAAAGGGGGGGCAGTCCTTCATCAGGCTTACGCCCGAACACAGACTCTTGTTTGTTACCTGCTAATACTAATACTCCTAATACTCGAATAAGCACTTCCCTTTAAGACATTTTGCCGATTACAATAATTTCAAATGGCAAATGACTTGCAAATCAGTTTCAAACAAGTCATGCTATTTCCAAAGGAAAAACCAGATTCAAATACAGAAATCAAGAAATTTGGCATAAGAATTAGAGGCGCCAGCTCTAGACGACTAGTTAAGTCGGAATAGCACGAGCTATATGACTTGGGATACCTTGCAATTCCTGCCTTTCCATATAATTCTACGACATTTAACAAAGATCAACCAACAGCTTAACTGTTTTAGTGGAGTCTGAGTCTGCAGGAAGACTGGTGTGTGTGGTGAAGTGAAATATTAAGCTTTAAAAACTCCTCGCAACTAAAATCTGAGAAATCTTTTTACCGAGAAAATGAAAGCATTGAAATGAAAAAGTGAGAAAACTGAAAAAATTCTAAATAGACATATATAATGCATGAGTTGAGACGATATCAGAGGAATCAGATAGCGATTGCACAGGAAAATTGCACGATTCTCCAATTATTTTACGGAAATTAATTAAGATGAGCTCCAGCAAATCGAATCCCCCAAACTCCCTCCGAAAAAAGTGTTATGTACATTTGCTTTGAAACCAGAAGATTCATTACTCTAGAGGACAGACAATTGTAGAGGATAGTGAAACTTTACAGACTCCTTTTCTTGAACCTTTTTAAATTGAGCTAATATTGCGACCAGGAGAAAGGTGTATTCTGTGGAGGATTCTTGTGGAGTAATTTTATAAAAAAATGATTTTTATCTGCTTTGATCCATAACTAACGGCCTGTATTTTGATGTTGAGATTTGGAACATTATTTTTAAATTGGACTCAACGAAACTAGGCAATTTTGGTATCGCTGGAATCTATACGACGAGTGAGTACTACAAGTCGCAAAACGTTTTGGTCAAAATTTCCATCTGGGAAAAATCTCACTTCCGGACAAGTTAGGTCCGTTTGTTTTTTCCGTGTAAGTCACGCTTGGAAAAATGCAATTTTCTGTCAGAGTGTTATAGAACGATCTGATCATTTTCAGCAGGTGAAGTTTGGGTTTTTGAACATAAATACCCCGAAAGTGAACCTTTTTGATATTTTTTCGCTGTCCCGTTCGGCCAGCCATCTGTAAGGCCGGCCAAAAGTGGACTTGGTGCTAAAATAGCCAAAAATGGCCGCTACTGGATTCAGGAAAGACGCTAGAGCGACGCGGTTTGTTGCAAGAGGATCTGCGCAAGAGTTAATATGTCGTTTTATATAGAAGGGCGATTTTCGATATCTGTCCGATATAATTATTAAGTAATAATTGTTGATTAATTAAGTAATTAAGGGGGGGGCTACGAACGAGTTGGCACGACATCGTCGGAGAGACCTACTTTTCCTCCCAACGTTAGCCAACATATCAAATTAAAAAAGTTTAGGGTGGGCAACAATATATCTCATATACACCGTTTTTGGCAGGACGCCAAAGTACAAATTTTAGTTCGAAAAATGAGATTTTTCAAAAAGGTTTTTTCAGCTCTGGTGGATTAACGGTTTGACCAATTCCAAAACTTTCAGCCACAAATGTTAAGTGTTACTAGTGCTAAATATTAAAAGTATTCCAGCTTTCGAGCGTTGCTTCCTTCTTCAGTTATAGCAGCTCAAAGTTTGAAATTTGGCAAAAAGTTGCAAAGTGACCGTGCGCCGTTTTCGATCTAATAAAATTGACAGCCCCTAGCCTACCCCAGCTTTTTACCAAATATTAGGCTCTAATAGGGGCAAACTGTCTGTGAGTTTCAAGGGTTTTGGTTTTCTGGTTAGTGTGCTAGCAAACTTTTTACTAAGAAATAACCCTTATTTTTAGGCCTGAAAAGCTAGCTAAGCGCAGTAAAAATGGGGTCAAAAAATTTTTTGTCTCCGATTTTGCCGAAAAGGTCGCTATCGGGGTTATTTGACCTGCTGAATCCGAATATGAAATCCGTTTTTCGATATGACGCTTCATTCGTTCAGTATGCGCTTACAACTGTCTTAGAGCTTTTTGGAGCGATCGCCATCCATGCTTTGAGAAATCAATCTAGCATTTCTAAACATTGGAGCGAGGTTTGGTGACATAGCTTTCGGCACATCTTGGTACACTCACTGGCCTGCAATGTGCAAAGTTTCAGCCGATTCCGCCACAGTACTTTGGAGTAATTGGCTCACATCTTCGAAATGGCACCAAATAACAGCGGCAATATCGATAATATAATCCAGCACTGCGAACGCAGGGATTAACGAAATCACGTCATTTATACCAAAGTTAAGACAGATACTTGGAGTATTAATTGCAGCAAAATTTGGCTCATTTGGTAAACCACAGCTCATTAGAAATTAGTTAACCTCCACCCGTATAGACCTACAACACCCAATTTTTCGCACTTTGATCGTATAGCACAGAAAAGTAGGCAATGGTCTAGAGATTATTTTACACGATATCAAAGCACTATATGTCGGAACTAATTCCTGAAAATTTTGGTACCGTGCCTTGCACATAGCGACCAGGGCGAGGCCAAGTTTGTGTAAGTGTCATGTCGAGCTTTGGACCGACAACACCAACTTCTGATGGCTCCACAGGACGCTACGTTGCATGGAATTCTTTCAAACTTTAAACTATTTTACACTAAATCTAATACTATTATGTGGCAAAAGACTAGCTAGCTTTTCCAACATCGAACTTTCAGTGAAATTCGTAGCCCCCCCCCTTAATTGCAGACACAGAGCTATGCTCACAAATTGGTAAACAGTTACTGCCGACAGCATAAGACCGGTCAGTTTCCGCGAATATGGGTTGTTCAGCGAAGCTGGTCCATATTAGTGCTCTTTTAACCTAGTCCTCCTGGCATTTACAACCTGCCCCTCCCATATTAACGTTTTAAAACCTAGTCCTCTGTCCATTTACAACCGAATGGCACCCATATTGCATTTTTCATGCTCCACCGGAGCATTTTTATTCTTATTTATTTAGCCTTCACGTCCCCATCAAACTCCCCCGCCCGACCAAGCGATTAGATACAAATTTATCAAAACATTTGAACAAATTGGCTTATACTAAATTCCAATGAATTGATGTGCAGTGACGCTACACACCACAGATATATTATATTTTACTAATTTCACAAAGTTTTATTTTGTAGAGAAACAACCGCATAGCCTACATAACACAACATTAAAATGTAATTTTCAGCTACATTCGCTAAGGTCACAAACCCAACAACTGCTGTTTCAATCGGACAAAAAAGAATTTGCTTCGCAAATCGTAGTTTAGTCAGTTAAGTGACGTCATCATAAAAATAGTAGTAATAATAATAAAAATGATAATAATAATAATTATAGTAACAATAATAATAATAATAATAATAATAATAATAATAATAATAATAATAATAATAATAATAATAATAATAACAGTAATAATAATAATAATAATAATAATAATAATAATAATAATAATAATAATAATAATAATAATAATAATAATAATAATAATAATTTTATAGCACATTCGGTATAATGTTTAATCGTTCCAAAGCCATCCACACAAGAGAAAGAAAGAAGGCTTTTAGTTAGATTGCAAAACTAACAGGCTCATCCGCTATCAGCCAATGACAACGCTTAACCTTTTCATGCCTGAATTTCCTTAGGACTAACGGTTGAAAAAGGCCAGTTTTTTATTTTTGTCTTGCCAGTTTTACAGAGAGCACCAAGAAGGATCAGGACTGCCACCAGTCAATGGAAAATTAATTCCTCCTAATTTTATAGCAATGTGTGGACGGTACCTGATGCACCCGGAAAATGCTAGTAGCCGCCAAAGTCGGGCTAAGCAGAAATTTTTGGTGAACTTTCGTTGCATAATATTGACTAATTTATTTCTGGGTAAAAGAGTTGATTCTGAAGCCCGTTTGCACCAAATAAGATTAAAGTTTAAGTTAACCCTGAAAGCAGCACGTTACAGAACACCGAGTTAAGCTTAAGGTTACGGTTAACCCTAACCCTCTTCACCAACACTTTTTAGCTGTTATGAACCTAAAGGTTAACACCGCGTTAAAAATGGTTGGTGTAAGTCAAGTCAGTGCGAGACGGAATAAACTATACGTTATTTTCATGTGCATAATCTCCCAGGTGAAATGGATATTCCGCAATGTTAACTACGGCCGGCGCTGGATTGATTCGTTTGAACACCGCGCTCGAACATTGCTCGAAATCATAAAAATTTTTGTTGTTGGCGGAAAGCTGGCAAAAAATCCGTTTTTCTTAAATTGTCGCGGAAATGGGCGAAGAAGAAAGGCGCAGATGCCCAGACTGCTAACCGGTAACTGTCCTCTGCCCCAGAAAATAGACGTCGAAAATCGTCACTTGGTCATATGGCCCATCTGGCATTAAAAAGGGATAAACATGGTCTTACGTACATAGGACTACCGTGTGCGATGATAAACCTATTTGACTAGTTGCAGGAAAATGCCAAAGGCTTTCTTGAAAAGGTAATTTTATGAGCGATTTTTAGACAGATTCAAAAAGCTTTGACTCTTCATCATTCACCAATCATGAATTAGTCCATTCTAATTAAACGAATTAGGCCATTCGAATTATCTTTACTTGAAAGCCTTCTAATTGATCTAATTGAACATGTAGCAGACGCCGGAAAAGTAAAAATTAATGCTGGCAGAAAGTTAAATTCGTTCGGAACTTAAATTAGGAGCATACTACCTTTCAAAATGGTGAGCATGAATCGCCTTTTCCACTTTATCATAATAATATTACAGACACTTTTCCGTGCAAGGACGAAGAAGCTTGGCAAGAACCTAAACTTTTACTTTTTATTTTGGTCATTGTTGACCTCTTTCAGGCTCTGAACCTCAATTTTTGTACGCTTCTCGCGTTGGCCCTTACAAAGGGAGCTTATAAATACTCAAAGGGAGCTTTCGATTGATACCAATATTTTGTTTCTTGTTTCTGGTACTTTTACTTTTGAGTTTTGATCATTTGCAACATCACCGTAAACAGTATACTTTCACTCTGAATCGTAAATCTGAAAATCACGGATGCAGAGCTCCAAGTCAAGAGCTTCAAAATGAAGCACCACGGTACTTTCGTATACAGTGCATGGGGGACGACTCAGGCTTCAGTCAACACTTCACCCATCTAAGTGGTCAAGTAATGAGATTAAAAATAAATAAATATTAAACGCACATGCCTAGGTAAAAGTGTTGCCTTTTCGGTAAAAGCGGCAATTTAATTAGATGAATTTATTGCTACCAATTTGAAAATTATACCTTTAAATTCTAAAAACGTACTGCCTACAGCCAACAAAAATAATTAGAGAAAAAATAGCTGTCCTTAGAAAGTTCCATACCACAATAGAGAGATAGATAAATTGAAACAGTGTGCTAACAAGATTACAAGGGACAACTGCTTTGAAGCTAGCCAGCCTGAAAGCGGAAAATGATTTTAGGCAAAAATTTAGGAGACTTGGCCAAAAAAGTTTATTTCCATCCACCGTCATTTCTCTTTTAAAGGAACGAGGGGAGCTTCGTAGAAAATGAAGCAAAAAGAACTTCTGTCAACTTCTTAACAGAAGACTTACAAAATTGGATTTGGAAAACATTTATACTAAATGAAGCCCCACTCTGAGCTGCTTCCTGTTTTCAACAGCAGCATAGACTGTGCTGTAGAAGAGGCAAGGAAAAATTTCGGAAGAAAGCAGAAAATAAAAATCACATGCAAAGGACGTGGAATTCAAATTTTTCAGGTGATTACAGCCTCCTCATGATTGGTCGCTCATAAATCTTTAAAAATGCTTGAGCCAACTGTATCTGTGTTAACCTTCATTGGATACCGTTGGATGCAGAAGCATCAGTTATCAAAGCTGAATTCGTAGATTCATTTAGCAATTAGAATCTAGCGAATAGTAGAGAGAGACAAATGAATATCAGATTCATATTCTACGCCACTAGCAACTCTATAAGTAATTTTTAACAAAATCGGAGACAAAATATCTTTCGATTCCATCTGTTTTCGCTTAAAAATCAACAAATTCATAAATCAAACTTCGCGTTCTGTTTTGTTTATTCAAAACTCATCTTGGCGAAAACATGTCATACACCCAAAACCAAATTTCAACCTAAATGGCCAACCAACATGATTAAAATGCACCTTAAGTTAAAGTTGAAGTTTGGAAGCTTTTTCGTTTTTTTGTTGCTTGGATCAAAAATAGAGGGGTGAGGGAAGAATTTGCGATTGACTTAAATTTGTCCTGGTGACGCAAAAGTTCACAGCTAGAATCCCGTGCCTCTTCAATTCTTGCTAATGTAATTGGACAGGCTTTTTGAACACTCCAACTAGATTGTTTCTTTGGAAAGCCAAATACTTACGCAGAAACAAACCGGCTAGAAACACATGGCTACCTACTTATCAAATTTGCGGACATTTAATGCTAATTAATTTTTTATGAAAATCCGACGGCTAAACACTAAGCAGACATTTTCATTAACGTTGTTTTGAAACTGTTTCAAACTGTTTTTGTAATTAGCATGTGCCAAGCAATGCCAAATTCATAACCAAATGTAATTAACTATCAAGAGTATATAGTATATACATAATGGACAAGAGACTGGCCTGTCACTATAGTCATTGTTATCTGAACAAGAACTGTACTCTGCCTGCACTAGTGATGAGCATTTCGGACCGTCGGGCCGACATCATTCAGTAGTCGGCCGGGCCGGACAGGGCGAACAAATTTATTAACTGCGGACCGGAACGGATCGAAACGGGCCGGATCGGCTTTGAGAAAATGTTGTGAATGCACTGAAATTAGCTAAAAATTAACTCATTCTGGTTATTTTACAGTAAATTTTACATTTTGAAGTAGTGTTTCCATGCATGCATTGAAGCCCTTGACTGAAATAATATTGTTGCAGAAATTTAGGAAATTTACCTTTGGCGGGTCGGGCCAGGTGGAGCCCAATTTTTCCAGCTTACCGAAAATTTTTGCCAGTGGGTGTTGGTCGGCTAGAACAAAATTTTGAAGTGAGTCAATCCGGGCCGTGCCGGGCCAAAAGATTCAGCTCATTCTTATCTCTACTCTGTACGCTAACGACTGACCTCAGACAGAGGCAGATCAGTATCTAAGTGAACAAAGCATATTCCTCCCCATGCTTGTGTTAAATAGCTCTTCAAATTCAAAAGCACAAATCACACGCACACTCAGTTTGACTTTGAGACAGCCACACACCCCAAGTTAGAGTTCAATTTGGAAATCATCCGAGATCGACTTTGAGGGGAGAGCCAGCTGTTTTTCTCTGATAAAAAAGTATATACAAACTTCTAGTATTTCTAGTGGCACACTAGGTACTGTTGATAATACAAAGACTAAACAAATACATGTTGATGTAAAACGCAATGCACTATTTACCTGTTCCAATAATCGTACTTTTTTTTTGCAATTGTTGACATTTCCTTTGATCTCACCAAGAAATAATCTCTGCTTTGTTTAAAATTTTAAAAGTTCCCTTTAGAATGTCTGAAATTGGAAATACATAACAAGACAGGACACGTCTGATAAAGCTAGCTGTAGACGAGGTGAATATTTGAAGAATAAAACATTTCACGACGGGTCGGTGTTTTATTTACACCTTACTCCAGGTAATATCCCCCGAATATGGTTGCAAATTGGGTCAGCTATTGGTATTGCCTTTAATGACTATAGTGGTTCTGATTGCCTATGGCTGATTCCCGAATACTCTCACTCAGTTGCACCCGCATCCGTCGGAGAATACATATATGAACAAAGCTGTTATGAAATGAAGAAGAAACAAAGCGTGGAGTTAAAATACGATGACGGCATAAATGTGACACGACATGGAAGTGGCGGCCAAATACTGTTCAGACTTCACCGTCTGTTCTGCCGGTCAGTCACAGTCACCCAGCAGCATCACCACCAGCCGCTCTAAGCCGTGGACAACATGCAAACACCTCCATATGAGATTTGCAAATGAAAATTTTAGTTTCAATTGGAGCGGTAAGGAAAAAGAACAACCTGAATGAATAAAACTATACATATTCATATTGTCCAATTAAGTAAGCTGACTGGGAGCCTAGAAATAGCTTTACTGGGGGCAGAAAACCAATAAGAAAGGAAATAGAATTTGTAGCCTTTGCAAACTCAAACGAGTTTAAAATGCCTATGTTAGACACTTGAAAGCCAAAACGGGCTTTTAGCATAAACAAGAAAATCTTAAAATTAACTCGGTTTAAGTTTGTCCCATTCTAAAACAACAGGTTACCTCATAGTTTTGATATTTTTGCTGAGTAAACATAGTAAACACATAGGTGTTAAAATTTCCTTTTGAAGGCAGTCACGGCTGATCAATAAACTGATTTTTCCAGAAGGATTAATTGTTTGTAACATGAGCTTTAACGACCTACTGGAACAACACTGATCGCAACTTGCCTCTAGCTTTGCTGTGATTCTCTCAGCAATAACAACTATATAGTGCCTCATGGAAGAATAGCATAGCATTTTACAATCGAACGGACAGGTATCGGACGGACAAGATAGTTTTTACATGTACAGGTTTGATTTCAGTTCAGGGGCAGACAGGCCAACTGATTGGTAGCATGCAAATAGTATTGGTAGTAGTGATGTGGATCGGATCGGATCGGCAGCCAAAATCACCTACCGATCCGATCCGTCAATTGGCCGGCGATCCGATCCGATCCGATCCGATCCAGCCCCGGATCGGGCCGATCCGATCCGATCCGGCCATAATTTTAAAATTCAATGTAGACACTTCAGTTGCTATATATATATATATACATTTCCATTTCCTAGTATATGACAAAACTCTTGATCAAACGTCGCATCTCAATCTTATTTAAAATGTTTTTAAACTTCAGCTACAGAATAATATGCAGTCAGCTTGGAAAAATAACGAATTGTTCTGTTTTGGAGTTTAGGATCTAAAGTCGGTCTACCCTAAAGTCTGACACAAAAATGTGTGTACAAAATTTGTAAGGCCTCCAGTGAACTCAATATACGTCGTAACTCCATAAAACCATATATTTTCGGAATCCTTGCAGCGAGATGAACATTTTTATAAAATTTAAAATTTTTTAAAATTTCAAAAATTTTAAAATATCGGTTTTTCCGGGAATTTTTTCGGACCGTTCAAGCTATTCAGCTCATTCCTTCAGAAAACGTTTCCCGTCCGAAGACGCATCGATTGACACAAGAACGAAAAAAATCGGTTGAGAAATAAACATTTTATTCCAAAATTTCGTTTTTCCATTTCCTTTGATGTTTGCCGCTTTTTGCAAGTTTGACTGGTTATTACTCGCGACTCGGTCAACGGAAACTTTTTTCGATTACATTTTCAGGACCACCTAGGCGTGCGCTTTGACCTGATATATGTGGTATTTCAAATTTTGAAAGTCGATTTTTTTGAAAAATACCACTTTTTGACCAAAAATTTCGGCAAAGCAGATTTACCAAAAGTGAATAAAAATAACATATTCATAAAATTCAAGCTGATCTGAATCCAACGATATAAAGCTTTTCTTGCTACGACTTATATTGCGCCAGCAATGAATTTTTAAACAATATCCCTTATTTCAGCTAGTTTTGCTAGTTTACACTGCTTCAGTCAAATCACGGCGGCAACATCAAAGAGAGCCAAAAACCAGCTGAAATAAGGGATATTGTTTAAAAATTCATTGCTGGCGCAATATAAGTCGTAGCAACAAAAGCTTTACATCGTTGCATTCAGCTCAGCTTGAATTTTGTGATTATGTTATTTTCATTCATTTTTGCGAAATCTGCTTTGCCGAAATTTTTGGTCAAAAAGTGGTATTTTTCAAAAAAATCGACTTTCAAAATTTGAAATACGACATATATCAGGTCAAAGCGGACGCCTAGGCGGTCCTGAAAATGTAATCGAAAAAATTTTCCGTTGAGCGAGTCGCGAGTAATAACCAGTCAAACTTGCAAAAAGCGGCAAACATCAAAGGAAATGGAAAAACGAAATTTTGGAATAAAATGTTTATTTCTCAACCGATTTTTTTCGTTCTTGTGTCAATCGATGCGTCTTCGGACGGGAAAATTTTTCTGAAGGAATGAGCTGAATAGCTTGAACGGTTCGAAAAAATTCCCCGAAAAACCGATATTTTAAAATTTTTGAAAGTTTAAAAATTTTTAAATTTTATAAAAATGTTCATCTCGCTGCAAGGATTCCGAAAATATATGGTATTATGGTGTTACGACGTATATTGAGTTCACTGGAGGCCTTACAGGTTTTGTATACACATTTTTGTGTCAGACTTTAGTAATTATACAAAAGAGTAACAAAGTGAACAAAATTTTGGTATAAGACCAAACAACTTTGGGCGTTTATTGCAAGCTTAAGTATATATTTTTATAGTTTTATATATTCATAAGCAATGTATATATATATATTTTTTAAATGGTTCTGAAATAGAGACATTGAAAAAATTCAGGAAAAACCCGCAATCCGGGTTTTATTCACGGAAAATCTAAAATTATTCAATGATATTTTAAAATTTATGCGAATTGAAAATTATGTATCCGTTCTGCGGCCAGAGATGATTCTGCCGGATAATTTTATACTACCACCTTTTCTCACCAAAATCCACCCCAATTACCAGAATTTTAGTTGTTTTCTGGTTTTCATAATTTCCGAATATTGAATTTTTTAAATCCCACGATATGGTTATCATTTAAAAGCTCTTGACGAAGTGAACACGTTTTGTAATACAATCAATGCCATAAATGTTCTCGAATTAACGAAAACAGGACTTTCCGGATTTAAATGTTTTCAATTACCCACACCTATGGGTTAATTACTCGAAAGGTCTTGAAGAGATGAACAACTTGCGTAATACTACTAGATCCCAGAAATGCGCCCTGTTCTCGGAATTCACAAAAATTTCTTTATCTATATATAAGCAGTAAATTCCGAGAAATTGGTACATTTTCAAGTATTGGTTCTAGCTCATCAATAGCTTTCAAATAATACCATACAATTCAAATGGAGGTGAAAAACATGCAGCTTGAACAACTCTAGTCGATCATGGAAACAGAATTTTGAATGCGCTAAAATTTTTGGAGAAATTTAATATTTCAACTAATTAATATTAATATTAAATATTTTCCGTAATTCAATCCCGATATGCCGGTTATTCTAAATTCCAGTTCTGGACGATTTTAAAAATGTATTGTTGGGGTTTGCTCTAAAGGCTAGTTTGCAATAAACGACCGATTGAATGCATATTTTTGGTCATACAATACCATGTATAAAAATGCCTCGAGTGGATTTTGCAGATTTCTGAGCCAACGCTCTGGCGAAAAATTTTCATTCCAAATTCAGAGAACGGAGAACTTTTAATCATATCAGCTGAATAAGTACACTCTCAGCGGCACTGAATTTAAAAGCGGAGCAGTCTGTCCAAAAATTAATTAAGAGAAAATATTAGAGATCAATACCATACCAACGGTTTTCATTTGTACACATCAAACATTTATTTACCCAAGAGAAAGAAATAGAGAAACTCAACAACTGAATATTCGACATTTGAACAAAATTCAGATGAAAGGTTTTGAAAATTTCTTTGAAGAAAGTTGGCAATGTAATGTAGAAATTGGTACAAATTTCCAAATTAGTGCCTGATTTGCCGGATCGGCGGTCGGAAAAATTAAGCCGATCCGATCCGGCCGATCCGATCCGAAAATTTGTCGATCCGATCCGATCCGATCCGACCCCGGATCGGTCGATCCGATCCGATCCGCCGATCCGATCCACATCACTAATTGGTAGTATCCCCGCAAATTAGACCCTAGTGACCCCCCCTCCATCCCGAAATAGTTTTTGCTCTGATAACATAGAGTGTGCCTAGTGGGATACTCTTATATATATTATATACTCTTGATACTATTTATTTTCGTCCACCGACTATATAAAACGGGAACGGAAACTGAAACTAAAATAGGTTACCAAAACAACCCTGGTTTGTTTGCCACGCCAAGCAAGATTAAATTTTGCCAAAATAAGCGAAATCTCTGAAGGTCGATGTATTGAGTCAAATAGCGGCACCTTTCAGCATTAAAATGATAAAATCTTTCAGAGTCTAGCTGATTCTAGAAATGCATAAGTGGAGGTTTAGGACTCCACCAAATTTTTTACTCTGAAGCAGACAGAGATAAGTTCTCTAACAATTGACTTTTATTCCCCAAAGTAAAATTTGAGAGGGTTCAGAGAATTCAGCCCTGGGTTCAGAGAATTTGTAACCGAAACTAAAGCAACAATTGGCCTAGTTTATAAGCCCATGCGGTCAACGAGAACAGTATCCTGAACACCTTCCTATTTTTGACTGAAGTGGGAAATGTGTGAAAAGTATGACAAACCAAAATACAGAGATCTACATTTATATTGTGATCGGATTCGATACAACCTAAAGAATATATAGCGGAATGACTTAAGCACTAGAAACAACATGAACAAATTATTATTCATTCGGAATTAGGGGCATGTTGACTGACACAGGCTGCTCACAAACGAAATTCTACTTTCTGCATCATATCGGCAAACAGCATGAAATCTTACATAGATTCCAAGGTCTGGTTCATGCTGAGTTGATCACTCTGATCTGCGATCATCGTATAAACGCCAGTTAGGCCGTGACTAGCGGATGCACATTAGAAATTCTGTACATCTCCCCCCCCCCCTACGCAATTACCTAGATTGTCAATGGGTGGTCCCCTATTAGGTGGAGTGGAGCTGCCACACATTACAGGTAAAATAATGAGCCTACTGATAAAACACTAGGATAATTGCAATTGGAGTTATTCTGTGTCAGCTATCCTGACACCCCGACAAACTTCTAAAACTTCTGACACTATCCCCAACCGGTTATCTATCGACTGGGGATCTATCTACCTGCTTCCCTTACAGAGAGTGGTGGTGGCTGGAAAAATCTACATGGAACCAACACTTATGCCTGTAATAACGTCTTGGCACGAGCCATTCACTGAGCTCGCCTTTAACCAAAAAAAAGGGTAGAATAGGGTTAAAATTAACTCGATCCTTTTCATGCAAGAGTTAAAAGAGGAAAACTCAAGCATGATTGGAGTTAAGCGAGTAACTCCACTCTACTCTACTCTACTCTACCTTTTCTTGAAAAGACCCATCTGGGTGCATCGGGATCGTCTAACGGTCGACTCGAAATGTAGAGCAACTAATTCTTTGTAAATTGGTGGCAATCAAATCTTTCTATATAGGTACTCTCAGTAAAAAATGGCAGCCAAAAATGTAAAACCGATAATTTTCAAGCTTAGCCCTGATAGAATTCGGCCATGAAAGGGTTAAATTTAAACCTGCTGAGTAGCACATTAGCGTTTTATGGTTCCACGAAAAGATTTTCTCACTTTTGTGTGTGTATGCCAGGCAGATTGACTAGATTAAATGGATCTCTTGAACATTATGTATGACTGCAAAGTGCAAAGTGTCAATATGGCCTACTTTACGGTTAACGATTGTTACCCTAAATATTATTCGCTAATTTTTATATCACTCGACAGCTCAGAACGCGCTCTACTGAGTGCTGTGTAAGTCACTTGTGTTTATTATATGTGTTGCAGACAAGCCAAGTTTAACAAGCAGGCCCCTGAAATGGGCATTATTCCTTTCAGGTCTTTAGCACTTTTCAGCGTTAATTTTTTAAACATTTTAGCCGTTGACGGCCTCAAAATTAATACATTACAAAAGCACGTCAAATAAACTAACTAGCAACCAGAGAATAGTGCTCAGCCAGCTCATAAGTACACAATTAGATCATTTCCTTAAATTTGTGTCCACGTTCACTTGCTCAGCGTTTGGTTTGGTCCATTAATGCTTTCAGCTGCAAACCCCCAGCAATGTGCCAGTGCCAGTCAAAATTGGTCTTGTACCTTTCCCATGCTATTTCTTTTTCTCATTTGGATTCCATTTCTATCTGATAATTATATATTATGTATACTTTATAGCACACCTTAGCGTGCATTCACTGATTTATACGCACGCCGTGTGGGAAGCTCCGAGTGTGGGACACGAGTGCGCGAAGCGCACGAGTGCCACGCACGAGGGCTTCCCATACGACGTACGCAGTAGAAATTAGTGAACAACGCTAAGGTGTGTTGTAAAGTACTTATACAACGATTCAACCTCTCATTAATTGATCAAACCTTACTCATTTATGTTGCAGCTGACAGCTAAGTTTAGACAAATTTCAACATGAAGCGGCAGCAACATTATTGCTTGCCATGGCTGGGAGGCCTGCTTTTTGGTGTGCAGCAGAGCTGTATAGGTTGGAGCTCTGCTGTACACACTGCTCTAGCATGCAGGCATCTGTATGCTACAGCAAATTAGATTAGGGATCGGCCTCCCAGCGTGCAGCGTGCGTATAACTCAGTTATAGGCACGCTGCACTGTGCATTATCTGATTTATATGCACAGTCTTTACATAGGAAAAGTGCAAAAGAGTTGTATAAGTTTATTTATTATGGGTTTATTATGTTGGTACGTATCAACTTTTAGCAGACAGATAATTGTAGCCTACTGCAATCTTGTCTCCTCAATTCTAACTTCAGCCATCGCATTGAGCATATCACTCTTTAAAATGACATGTCACATAACATTATTGCTATTTTGATCAGAAATTGATTCCAAACCTAATTTGCATATTTTATGCTGCTCCAAAAAATCCCCTAAGCTAGGCCATGTGCTAAAGATAGGCCTAAAAAATTTCAATTCTTCCACAAACAACGTTCCACGTTGTAACACCATTTTTGAAACAATAATTCCGTCTCCAGACGGAATAAAAATGTTGATAAAATTTGAAAAAGTACGTTTTTTCATCACTTTTTTAGAATGACCGTTTAGCAGAATATAAAGCATAATATAAGTAAAAACATAAGACTACAGTCCTGACACGGGGTTTTTTGATTACCAAATTTGCCCAACCTTGCGTCCAGCTAAATTTGCGTACTGTTCAGAAGTTTTACGTCCAAGTAAAGTTGTTTTAGCGTGTTTTTGTGCAAAAATTGTTTTATTTATAAAAATTTCGATAATTTCTTACTTAATGTAATCGCATGAAAGAGTACTTAGAATGTTGATGCTGCTGAAGGGGGGTCCTTGTTTTTGGGCATTTTTTCGACTTACTCCAATCTCGCTGATTTTTACATATTTTATTGTCCAAGCGGAATATTTTCCCGAGTTTTTAAAATTGAAGTCGTAAGTCTTACGGTTATTGAGTAATTTCACCTCAAAGTTGAGATCTCATGTGTTAAGCATAGGAAATTAGAAAAGTTGTCACTTCTTCATGTGCGCCAGAGAAATCTCTTAAACGGCAAAATGGATCCGTCCAGCCTTAGTATCACATTAATTCTATTTTTCTGTACTGTGATTTGTAAAAATCAGAATTTTAAATTAGGTCTTTAAAAAATTTTCAAAAATTTTTCAATTATTAAAATTTGAATTGGTACGAAATTTTAATACTTCAAAAATTTATGAAAATTTTTTAAAGACCTAATTTAAATTCTGATTCCTACAAATCGCAGTTGGAAATCACAAAAATGGAATTAATATGAAATAAAGCTTGGACGGATCCATTCTGCCATTTGTGAGATTTCTCTGGCGCTCGTGAAAAAGTGACAACTTTTCTAATTTACTATGTTTAACACATGAGATCTCAATTTTGAGGTGAAATTACTCAATAACCGTAAGACTTACGACTTTAATTTTAACAACTCGGGAAAATATACCGTTTGGACAATAAAATATGTAAAGATCGGAGAAAGTAAAAAAACTGACAAAAACTGGTCCCCCTTCACACAATTGCACGATTATAAAAATATGCGCCTTAAATAGACGCCGCGGAAGGTCTGGGGGCGGAGCCCCCAGAAGTTGAAGAAATTTATTGCGATTACAGAAAATTCCGTAATGCAAATGTTCAAAACGATTAATTTGGCATCTGTTGCATCCAGCACATATCATGACCACTTTTCGATATTATTGACACAAATTATTCCGATGTTTTAATGTTATAGTTAAAGTAATTAAAAAATTTGTTAAATTGCTATTAGGGAAACTTGGTATGTATGGACGATGTCGACCTCAGGCTATCTCTACGTGCTTTTGAACTTGGCTAGTATATAGTAGATGCGCCCAATCTGCGTCACCTTTTGTCTACGCAAAAGGAGTGGTCACTTTGAAAATCTATAACCTTAAAATGGCGAAATTTCATAAAATAAAACTTTACAGAAGTCTCAAGTACCTCTGCTTCTACATTTCTGTAAAATTTGACGGTATTAGGTAAAGCCAATCGTAAGTTATAGCCATTTTTATGTTAAAAAATGCAATTTTTCGCTGTGAGAAGTTCATTCCCTAAAGTGCGTCGGACGTGTCCTAAAGTGCGTCATTTCAAAGTTCCTATGATTTGCATTAGAAAACCAAACTTTGAGATGCAATAACCCCTGTTTCCGACAATTTTATGCTACGAAAATTTTTATAGGTAGTTGGCTTGTATATAAACAATATATATCAAAATCAACAAAATCTGTGATCTTCGAAAAATTTGTTAAAATGCCAGTACTGTATTGTTTAAAGCGAATTTGAGTTGCAAATTAAGCTATAACAATTAATAAAATGTAATTTTATGATTTAAAGCAGGAAACAACGACTTTTACTAAAAAATAAAATGCCATAAAAACAGAAAATTTGGTATCAGATTGCTCAGAATTATTCCTAGGATTGTGTTTTTGCACTTAGTTGTGTCTTAAGTTAAGTTATAAAGCCAGTATTTGCATTTATTTGAAGCAAATTTACATGTAAAAGATACGAACGCACATTAGGGATATTTGCGCCAAAAGTTAATTTAGAGCGACGCACTTTAGGCATTGATTAGTAGTTCCAGTAACATCGGAATTTCTCAGTTCTAGTACGGTGAAATCAGGAATTGTTCATATTTTTGTAATCAGCAGATTCTAACGAACAATTTGATAGCTGACACATTAAATGTTGTTAAGTATTAAGATTGTTAGGTGCATAAAACTCAATTCGGGACATAAAACGGCTGAGTGACGCACTTTGGGGTATGACCAGATTGGGCGAATCTACTATAAACACTGAATGTTGTATGGACGCTACTTGACATGTATGGACACAAAATTTACATGTAAATCATAAGAGATTCCTCAGATGTTCAGCCGAAATTTACCAAACTTCCACTTAGCAGAACGTGGAGGAGGGAATGGGGGGGGGGTGCAGACCCCGCAGGCCGACAAAAAGCAGGTAGAGCCCCTCGGCGAAAAGGGAAAATGGGTAGATCTCTCGTCCAGAAGGAAGAAAATGGTAGATCTCACAGTCAGTTTTACCAAAAATTGCACATTTTTAGCAAATTTTAGCTATTTTTTCAAAACGTTTCTTAAAAATCGCTAAAAATCTTCATGTATTGCTAATTTTTGGCCAAAAATGTTAAAAATTAGTAGTTTTTGCAAATTTTAAGGTAGACCCCTCAAAATATAGGAATTTTTCTAGGGTAGATCCTGTCACGGTGTGATTTTCCCCCTTGAAAATTTTCCCCCCGGAAAAATTACACCGGTGTGGATTTTCCCCCCGGAAAATTACACCGGTGTGAATTTTCCGGGGGGAAATTTTGCACCAATGCAAGAAGTAATGCAGATTTCTGTTTTAAATTGAGTTTGGCTCATAATCGAAGCTACTAATTATGCTTTGAAGATGGAATATGATTAGCGTAATCCGCCAAAAAATTATTCATTATAATAGTTGGACTGAGAAAGAGATACAAAATTAAATCGAAATATATAATAAATAAAATTTCTTGAAAAATCAAAAGATTTGTAGGATTGATTATAAGCATTATATATTGTAATCAATTGCTTATTTTGCATTTGATAAACCTTAATAAGGATGAAATAATTAAATAAATAATAACTTCTAATCTTTCTTGGGTTTCCAATATTTTAGGTTTTAATTTTCTAAGTTAAAATAAATAAATTGAAATGATTTTATCTCCGAGCTCAAGTCTATATGTAGGGCAAAGGTAGAACAAGAATAATAATAATAATCAATTCAAATAAAATTTATTTTTTTATTTTAGAAAATTCATTGAATTAAACTGAAATAAAAATTTTCAGTTTGCAAATTGAAATCTCAATTAAATGAAATTTTAATTAATCCTTCAAAATTTCTGGTTTTTAAAGGTTTTTATTCATTATATATTTCAATGAAGTTGATTTTGTATATGAGTTATAATGATTAATTATTTTGGCATTTCAGCGTCTCAGGCTAGTCATGTTCCACCATCTAACCATAATTAGTTGCTATATTTATGAGCAAAACTTAATTCATAAACTGAAATCTGCATTATTTCTGGCTTTGGTGCAAAATTTCCCCCCGGAAATTTCACACCGGTGTAATTTTTCCGGGGGGAAAATTCACACCGGTGTAGTTTTTCCGGGGGGAAATTTTACACCGGGGGAAAAACTGCACCGTGACAGATCCCTCGCCAGGGTCGGGGTAGACCCCCCAGAATTGGACCCCGTATTAATGTATGGTTACATCCAACTAAAGCCCCAAACGCTAATGCCTTTTTTGTATAAATTGCATGTGTAAATTCTTGAAATTTGAATAAAGACATAGGAAAGCGTGTATGCAATGCGTAGTGCCGTATTATTCAAAGGCAAAAGCACTGAAGCGTGAAGCATTAACGTTGGTTACGATTGATTAAAGTTAAATTTATCGGAAATTTTCGTAGACAGCTTTTTGCAGCTGAAAACTTTAGAAAAATTGTAGTTTTGCATTATTTCATATTGCTATTTGTGGGTGCTGTGTGAAAAACATTTGTAGATTAACTGCAACAGAATGCTTTAATCAAAAAATTGGATTTCCGCAGATTTGATTACAAATGTTGTCAATTTCGGGATTCACCCCCCCCCTCCTCCCCAAAAGCTGAAAATATTTTGAAAAACGAGACAAGAACAAATTTCTGAGTTGAGAAACTTTGCTAATGCAATTGTATAAACTGCATTTCTAAATTTTTAAATTTTGAATGAAATCATATCAATAAACAAAAAGCGTGTACCATTTTTTAAGGGAAAAAAACAGCAAAAGCCTTTTAAGTAAATGCTCAAAGCCTTTGTAAGCAAATGCCAAACGGGGATTACGATGGATTATGGCTAAATTCATCGCAAGACCCAAAATGTTTCGTGACAAGCTTCCTGCAGTTGAAAACTTTAGAACAAATACAGTTTAGATTTTTTTACATTACCGCCTGTGTATTCTTGGGAAAATGTTTTTAAAAGAACTGTTCCGAGAAACATTAAATGATCCCAAAATTTGGATACTCGGCTACGGCTACAAATTTTATTAATTCTGATCTTTGGCCTGTTTATATATGTGGATACAGGTGTATATATAACAACTCAACAAGTACTGACACATGATAAAGCACATTGGCATTCGATGCCATTGTGGAAAACACCAGGGGATATGGGGGGCGGAGTCCCTCAGAAACCGAGAAATTTTTGTAGAATTCGGAAAAATTGGTACTGGAGGCATTGAAAGTTTTAACTCTTACAAAAGTGAATTACGCAATTCTGAACGCAAAAAACCCTGCTGGCTACAGCATATTTAGAACTTGCAGACATATAGTGAAGCTAATTATCGTAGCTATTAGTAGGCAGCACTAAAGTAGGCCATGTTGGCACCGTGTGGTCACAATGATCAAGAGATCCGATTCAGTACACTAAAAATGTGACCTTAGGCTTAAAATGTGACACTCTTCGAAATTAAAAAATTGTTAAGCCGGTTATTCTCTTCTAAATCCTACCAGGTCAACGAAAGGGTCCAAGGAGACAGCATGTATTTTTGGTTTATAGGTAAAGACAGTCATCAAGCGGTAACGAAAGGATATGGCCTGTCACATATATTGAAACTTCTTTTGTTCGAACCACTAAATAATTTATCAATGTACAAATAAATATTTCCCCTGAGACTCAAGCAGTATAAATCAACTGTGTACATATACGGGTTGGAACACAGCTAGAAAAGTTCAAAAGCTGACTTGATAACTTTTAAAGGTTTCCCTCGGGCAAGCTAGAAGCTAATAAAGTTATACATTTTATGGATAACAGAGTTTGTACTTTATATTCTATAGGAAGATATGACGGATAAATGTATATATACAGGCTTCCGCTTATGTATCGGCTTTTCGTATTGGAAAAACTTTCCTTTGCAGCCTGGTGCCGAGAAAGATTCCACCCTCAAATTTCCCACAATAGTCTTTTATATGAACGACAAATGTTCTTAGTTTTAACGTTAAATTCCTCTTGTAAGGACAACCACTTTGATATAACCCATAGTATGGCGTGGCTATGTTAAGGTGGTGATTCCTTTTAGGCACATATTGTTGGTTGGCGGTGTAAACAAGATGAAATTTGACGAAACTTTCTGAAATAAGTTCTTTTAGCGTCTTTTAGCTTTCTAACACCCTCCGCGCAATCCGATTCAAAAATTCGAGATTTCCGGTCAGGGTTGTTTTTCCAAATTTCTGAAAGTTCGGCAGCAGCTATACAGTTATGACTATTTTCATTCGAAATTCTCATTGAGCTTCATATTCTTGCCTTTTAAAGCAACGTTCTAGCTTTTCTCTACCCTGAGATATAGCCGAGTTTCTTGTTTTGGCGTCGAAAACTTGTTCGATCTGAAGGTCTCAAAGGGACAAATTATCCGACACATGATCGTCTTCCAACTGCTATCCCATAGCCTGCTATCATAAAAATGTAATTTTTGCAAAAACGCGATCATTTTTTTCCAAAGATTGTGGAGCATACACCATGCAAGCTGGAGTGCTGCTACTAGTGCTACTTAACAGATGCATGCCCACATGCCCAGGGACTTTTTTAGTTGCCCCGATTGCTGCTTTCTAGCTAAAGTAATCGCTTTGGATTTGGACAAATTTGGAAAAAGTAGGCAAAATACAGGTTGCGCACACATTTCAGCTTATTTCTCTATAACGAAGAGCGCTTTCACAATAAATAAAAAATCGTCCCCAGCTATTTGATGGAGGTATCCAATGATATAACCGATGACTCGCGAAAAAATTTACTTGAGTCTGCAAAATATCTGGAAAATTATACTTCTTCCGAAATCTGTTAAAAATATTTTAGAAAAATAACATTATAGTTTCATGGCATGCATTAAAAAGAGAAACTGTCAAGCTGCATTTTGACATAAAATGACTTTTTAACTCCAATTAATGAATGAGTAATAATAGTGCAAACTTTATGTGACCAAAGGGAATCACCACCTTAAGGTGGTGGTATAGGTGGTGGTATCCTTTTGTGCAGTTCTTTTGTGGTGATTTTTTTGAAACGCTATAACTTTCGCAATTTTGGTAGTTGGAAAGAGCTTTATACATCGTTCTAAAGTTTATTATCTGTAGCTTCACTATAGCTTACGAAACTAGCACTATTAGCAAAAATAGCATAAATTTTCAGACGTGCTGACATCTAACAGGATGAATATAGACTAAACTTTTTTGAACATCGATTTCTCAAAACTGAAGAATCGGCCAAACTTTTATCTTGTGCTATCATACAGAGGACATATGGGCCGAGGGAAGTTTTTTGGATTCGGCTCAACAAGCCTCAATACTCCAGAAAATCCGGCAAATGTGCGGCGACACGAAATTTCGCAACTTTGTAATCAGTTTTCTCACAACTGGGGTTGTTTTGGCTCAAACCAAGAAAAACGTCCCTCCGCAGATGTACAAACTTCGATTCCGCCAAAAATCTCCAGAATCCGTCGAGTAGTTTTGAGAAAACGATGTTCGAAACAAAATATTCGCTGTTTCGCCAAAATGGTTTTTCGGCCAAATCTCTAGCTTAAAGCAATAAAGTTCGGCTAATAGGCATTCATAAAATGTGCATTAGGTACAAAACATTCGTGAGACAAAACTTCACTATGCAATTCGTAAAAGATAAAGGTCATATAAAAGCAGCGACATCTTGTGATCAGCTCCCCAAAAATTATAATTCGAATATAACTACTTTTCAAGAACTTTTCTTAAGTTTCTTCTCTTAACTTTTCTTACCAACCTTACACAAGAATCACGCAAAAATATTAAATCACTTCAACATGTTATATATACTTCAACATGTGTACATTCCATTTATTCTTTCTTAGTTCTATAGTTTGGTCTGTAAGTTTCTTGCCAGAACCTAAAAATTCACTGCAAGTTCGTGGTTAACCCTGCTCAAGAGCAGGGTTAGCCAACCACATGTTAACCACTTGCTTAGCATTTGGTTAGCAAGTGGTTAAGTTAACCACATTTGGTGCAAAATAGTTTGTGGTTAACTTCTAGTTAACCAAGTGGTTAGCAGCAAATCCGCTACCCATTTGCTAACCACATTTGGTGCAATCCAGTGTTAGACGCTGTATTGATTGAGTATAAATAAGCCAACTTTGTCCTTAATATGTGGCAGTAATTTTGGAAAAACTGATTTCCTGAAAAATGGCCATTTTTGACCCCCAAAACAGTTTTTTGCTTGTACTGACTGACTTAACCGCTGGAGGTAGCTCAAAAGTTGCAAAAGCAAAAATGCAGCAGCAATTTTCGTGTCCTCTTTCCATCTATAACAACCAATCCCGTGTCCGGACTACCTAATGGGAGCCTAAGGCCAAAAACCAAAACTTTCGTATCTTTTGGCCTAAAAATACGGGACTGGTCTCAAAATGTTAAAGAGCACGGAAATAGGTTCTTTTGTAAGTTTTAGCCATTTACGTAAAAGATTAAAGCCGTATGAGTGAAAAATACCCGAAAGGAAACCAGCACCTTAGGTGTTATGTTCAGGCCCAACTTTGACCAAGTTACGAGACATTTCATCAGTGGTGGATGAGATCCTGCAAGCTGAGCAACAATTTTAAACTCGTCTTTTTTAAGTACGATATTAGTGTTCCTGCTGCGTCTCAGCACAATAACTTTGCCCACCCCAAATCTGGCTTGCATGTAGTCAACAAACTATTCTGCTCATTAAATGTGCATAAAATTACTTTTTATTATAGTTGTGAGAGGAAATCTGGTGGCGAAATATTTCACTACACCGGGCGGAAAATTGCAAGTCACTGTAACTGGTACGCGATGATTCTAAATGGATAAATGCATAAATAAATATAGAAATAACAAAATAGAATAAAATAGAAGCATACAGATAGAAAGAAGCAGAATAAATATGAGGAATGTCATAAATAAATAAATAGAAATTGTGTAACTGGAGCCACTGCAAAGTTGGCGGAAGGAAGCTAGCAGTCGCAGGTATTGAAAATGTTTTTACAGTAAAATTTCAAAAAATGTCAAGCTTCGCCGGTTTTTTTAGCTAAAATGTCTAATTTTTTGGGAAAATCGGACAAAATTTTTAAAATTTTTTCTAAAAATGGAAAATTTTTTGCAAATTTTGATAAAAAATTGCAAATTTTAATAAAATTAGCGTTTAGTTTTCTAAAAAGTTTACAAATATATACTTGAGGTACAAGCCCTGAAAATTTTCGTTCAAGGTACAAGCTCCCTCAAAATCTTTTGGGGACAAGCCCCCCAGGACCCGACCCTATGTTAATGTATGAACTAAACGCAATCATGAAGGCAGCCAAACATCGAAAGATGATTGCAAAAGGACGGCAAAGAAAGTTAACGTGAGACCAAAATTCGCAGTTTCCAATCAGTCTGTGATTCTGGGGAACTAGCGGACGGCCGCTCTCATCTGAGGCTATGGGGGAAATGTTCTTTGCCTCTCCCCTTCTAGGATACCCACCTTTGAAAACTTTGTCCACACCTTGGCACCCTAGGTTGGGATTGGGGTACTCCTGGAAGGATGGTTTGCTTCAAAAGAGCTGGGTTTGGCTCCAGAAGCCTATTTTTCAAACATCTCCCTTAGGTTGAGCTGCCCCTTCCTTTAGGACGTTTTGTAACATATGTAAGTGCGAGTTTCAAAAATGCCTAATTGAACTTTGAGTCCCTCTTTCGAAAATATCTCGTTAAATTCGGGCTCTCGCCGCCCTAGACCATTGATACTAACTTTGCCATTGTTTTCACGTTTGTGTGCTAATATCGGCAGATATTAGCTGGATTGCCCTATCTGGGATACGTCATTGGTGGGGGATTTTTATCATTTCTATCAAAAATTTCCTTAAAAATCATTCAAAACGTCACCTCCGACTTGCTTTTTGACTGTTTCTTCCTGAATGATTTCGTTGCCCTGAAAGAAGACTCTTACTCTCAATCTAACTTTAGGACAATTTCCAGAACTTTTAAACTTGTCCGGACAAATCCTAGCAGCTATTAGTCTCTAGTTTCCAATTCTAAAACACACGCAAACTTACTAATTCCCTGAAATCCAGTTAATACTGCTGAATCCGGGTTGAAACCGACCAGGTTTTAACCCATTTGATTCAGTTCTAGCGACTGCTGCCTTCGGGCCTCTGATCTGTGCATCTGCCTCGCTGCTTCTCTCGATCCTTCGCTGCTCTCTCCGGATCCCGGAAGTCTGTCTGCTGCACTGCCACCGGACATCAGCTACTCCCCGGTCTGTTCCTGCTCTATCATCCAGTGTGAGAATCCCCGGATTCCCCTGGCCTCATCTCAAGATTCTTTTCCAAGCGCTGTCTGGATCACCCGGAATTCAGTCTCTAACCGTCAGTCTGCTGAGATTTCTTTGAATCTAGAACCTTTGTGAGAGCCAATCTTTGGCTTAGGGAAGCACATCAAGAACCATAGGCTTGCTATATCTGGGTTTTTGGAGCGTGGGTTGGCTGTTCAGTAGAGTCTTACGAAGAAACGAAGACCCTGATTCGCATCTGTTAACTTTCAAATCTGCTGCTTTAAAATGTACACTGTCTACTTGTCCAAAATTGCCTGTTCTGTTGTTGCTTTCACTTTCGCTGCTGTTTCCAAATTCCACCAAATTCTTTCTCTGAGTTTCCTTCAAAGTTTTAAAGTTAAAGGTCGTCTTCTTTAGAAGAAGGCAGAATAGTAACTAGTTTTCCGCTGGTGCCTATTGCTGTTAGCTATTCGTGACCGGGAACGGGTGGACGTGTACACATATTTCAGCTACATATAGGGAGCATATAGGGAACCTCCCCCCTCGACCCCCTAAACCAAATCATTGCGTGATTGCGAATCAATTCAATCAATTGTGTGTGTGTGTGAGTGTGTGTGTGTGTGTGTGTTTCCTTCAAAGTTTTAAAGTTAAAGGTCGTCTTCTTTAGAAGAAGACAGAATAGTTACTAGTTTTCCGCTGGTGCTTATTGCTGTTAGCTATTCGTGACCGGGAACGGGTGGACGTGTACACATATTTCAGCTACATATAGGGAGCATATAGGGAACCTCCCCCTCGACCCCCTAAACCAAATCATTGGGTGATTGCGAATCAAAATCAATTCAATCAATTGTGTGTGTGTGTGTGTGTGTGTGTGTGTGTGTGTGTGTGTGTGTGTGTGTGTGTGTGTGTGTGTGTGTGTGTGTGTGTGTGTGTGAGTGTGTGTGTGTGTGAGTGTGTGTGTGTGTGTGTGTGTGTGTGTGTGTGTGTGTGTGTGTGTGTGTGTGTGTGTGTGTGTGTGTGTGTATGTGTGTGTGTGTAGTTGTACAGTGCCTTGTAATAAATAGTAAAATAGTTATTAGGAACAGAGTTTAAGTCATTGTGGTTGATACTAGATAGGATACCGCTGAGTCGACGTCATCTGGATAAATAGTTCAGTCTAGAGCCCATTCCGTTTATCACCGGCGAACAGGAGGGAAACCTTAGCGATTTTAGTGTCACTAGTGAGCCAGAGAACCAATCTGCCATTTCATCAGTGTCCCGAGTGCAATAATCAGCACAGTTTTAGTATACTTTTCCTTGTTCACGAGGGTAGTTCCCTAGTTGAACCTGAGCATTCGGAGGTAACGTTTTACTACAACTGTACTCAGCCGTGGGTTCGTGCTGAGATTGAAGCTTGGACTGTAGATAGTGAGCCCGAAGGAAGCCCGCATACGGAGCCTTGGTCTTGCGTGTTCGAGTGCGACGGTTGTTCTGATTTTAAGGTCATCTTCGTCTGTGCAGTAACCCCTGGTACCGATCCCTGGGTGTCAGTTAAACATCGTAAATGTCCCCTTGATTACGACTTCCCCTGAGGCGTTAGTGAACTCCAGTACCCAACAGGCGGACCGTCTGTATTAGGTTAGACCCACACTAGGCTAGCTTAGTCCATAGAACTAAGAGTTGATCCACATCTTCTCGCTGTCTGCCTCTGTGTAGCAAGGAATCAAGACCCCTGCATTTCGACTTAGATTTCAGCCCCTTTGTTACACATGCCCATTTCCATTGTCAGTCAAATCAATGAAAACCACGGCTGCTGACTTCCTGCAGGGGATGCATCATAGAAACATCCACTGGTCAGCACATTTATCATCAATCACTACTAATTTTTCATTTAGCTAAAGGCAAAATTAAACGATTAAAGGAACTTAGCTAAAGTAGATGTCCATGACATAAAAGATCAAAGGTGCAACGTCCAGCGAGACTGTGCAAATTGGAACCAATCATCCAAGCGGGGTCAGATCCACTGATTCCGTATTTCAGTCAAGGTCACATTCGCTGAGTCTGTGGACTATCACGCCATCATCGACAGGCCTCAATGCTGCAAAATCGAGGTGTTAGATTTCGCACTTCAAGTCAAAAACTCAAAACTATTAGACTGGCGGACTAAATCTACCTAATTACATAAAACTTTAGGAAATTTACATGTGCACAGTTTCAATGGCAAATCTGTTTTCTAGAGCTCATGAGTGCATAGCCGAAACCTAATCCGGGCCTCTACAACGCTATTAACATTTATTTAATTCTGAAAAATTCAAAACTTATCATATTGCACCACTATACATCGTCACAGCATCGGATCAGATTACTTTTAGAAGTTGCAGTAACTTACAATATAAAGAGTGTAATTGAATTAGCAATGTTTACCACTGAAAATGGAAATAGTACTGATAGTATTTAACAGTGATCTTGTGATATTCCCGTCACTGTTGTAACTGCTGAAGTACTTTGGACTAGCGTGAAATAAAGGATCTTCCAATTTGAACAGTATATATATATATTGGTTTTTCTGTTTTTGTACCAGAATTTAACCTCTGTAGGTATTAAATTGGCAAATAGTTTTTTGTATTTCCTTGTAAACTGTTGTGATAGTAGTATTTTCAACAGACGTGACATTGTTTTGTACTAATTGAGTAAAGCGCAAATAATTGGCTGATATATAAACGCTTTAAAGTTTTAAACCTTCGTCTAAACGCAAAAATTTGTATGGGTTTGATTGCTGGCATCAGGGCTCCACCAACCCATGTGATGAGCCTGAATGTCTATGCCAGTTGCTGCTGAGCTACTGTTATGCTCATGAGATCACATGTCTTTTTTTCATTTTCGGCAATTGATGATGAGGTGTCTTGTAGTTTTGCAGTGGTTAGTGGCTTATAACACGCGATCGGATGCTGGGCCAGGCCAGTTGCTGAGTTGCTTGACCAAAAATCAGGTTGTCTATTGCCAGACAAAATGTTTGCTGCCTTTCCACCAAACCATTTGTAGTGAAAAGACTTTCATTAATGGTCAAAATGGGTCAAAATTGGTTAACCAGTTAATTGTTTCAAAGAACGAACAAAATCCTGTTAAATAGAAGATCATTGCATTGGTTATGCTTCATCATGTTTGCCGGAATTAGAAGTCCAAGTTCATATTTGTATAGATATTTTGTATTTGATAGAAAATATCAGAGTTGCCAGACTAAAACCACCAATTAACATCCCGGTTTCTACTCCAAAGGGTGAATTAACAATAGAAGTAGACTCATTTGATTGCTTAATAGGGATATCTCACCATCTGGAACACTAAGAATAACAGAACGCACAAATAAAACTAAAATCTAAGTCAAAGAATCCATTAATCAGAGTGAATTGGCAGGAGACATATTTGAAGAGTGGGTACTCTTCTTTGATCCGTAATTGGTCCGGGATGGGACCTTTTCAATCACATTGTCATCTGTGGCTGTTAGGAAATCCGTGCCAAAACAATCTTAGTTCCTAACTGCAGAAAGAATCGTGCAAGTCTATGTTTATGATTGTAAAAATCCCCCAAAGTGCAGTTTCAAGGCCATAAAGTGCCCAAATATTGGAAGATAGTCACTTAGGTAGGTTTAAAATAGGCATTTACGTAGTTATATAATGTAAAATGGATATAGTATCTGTTAGTTGGGATTTATATTCATCAATTAGTAGTATTTAGGCCTTAATTAGTTAATTTTAATAATTTTTGGTTAGAAAACGACTTAGACTCATTGGAAAGGCAATTTTCTCCTGATTCCGAAAATGTAATTCCCACCTTTCAACTCTAAAAAATGAGTGAGTTATTAGCAAAAATGTTTTAGTAAGATAACTTTCCATTTCGTAATCTTACCTCTTTAAAAGGTTTATCTCAAAATTAGTACCCACCCACCTTTGTGTTAACTTTTGGGAACTCCCTTTTCATTGTCTGGGAAGCCGCCTGCTTCCCAGACAGCGTAGTAGTGGAAGTACTACTACGTCCATTCATTCTCTTTACGTGAGGTTTGTCCTCACTTGAACTCTTGCTTTGGGCCAAGAGGCCAGGAGAGAATTGCCTCTCCAGAAAGAAAAGTTAGTATACACTTTTGTGTACGTAGGTAGGTCTGGAGGGGGCTTAGCCTCCTCCTTAATAATTTAAAATTAACGAAAATTGCTAAGAATAGGTAATAACATACGTAGAAATAGGAATTGTAGTTAGTTTTAACTGGAAAATTACGTATGATTTTTTATGCACATTTTTAGGCAATTGCTCCCTACTTCCTCGGTCAAGCGAGGACACTGAGTTTCTAGCAATAGGGAGCAATTGCTGCTAAGGTTGCTGTGTTGGCTTCTCTTGTTTGCGGCCAAAAGTTCACTCAAAATTTCAAAGTAGGGGCCCAGGACAAGAGAAGCCAAAGAAAAGTAAGAAATTAATAATAGACGTATAAATTGTGCCCAAAGATGGCACTTAAAATTATTTTTCCCATAATCGGCCGGGATTGGCCTGATTTTTAAGCCCCATTTCAGCCGAATCCGAGAAAGTCGAAAATTAGATCCGAAACTTCCCCCTTTGGTTGCCAAAATGTTAACCAAAATTTTATAAAATTTCAGAAAGTTTCGGAAAGAAAGAAATTAATCAGAAAAGTGGTCAGCTGGGGGCAATATTTCGCCATTATCGTTAATCTTCCCCTGGCTGACCACCAGGCTCAAAAAGAGCCTGGATCCTGCAATGTTAAAGGTGGCAAGCTTCTAGAAAGTTCTAGAACTTTCTAGAAGCATTGCCTTAATTTCAAAGCTTCGCCGACGGAATCATGCTGTCACTGGGCTGTCAGAGAGCTGTCAGCCCAGTCCCAAAATTTTAGACTCACTCAGTGTTCGCTGAGATGCGGCCGTAGTCGGTCGCTTATTCCCCTCCTCCAAGCGCGCATCCTTATAGTGGGCTGTGGTTTGCAGCACCTAGGATTGCGCGCTTTCCCCCAATTTTTTAGGAAAAATCTAGGAACTTTTCTGGCCTTCGGGCCAGAAAAGGCGCTGAGTTAACCACCGCGAACACGCTCAACTTGAGGAGCCATTGGGTGTCTTATACCCGGCTCAATTTCACTGGCTAGGGATAAAAAATTTAGGATCTTTTATTGTCGGCCTTCGGGCTTATTTTTTAATATTATATGATTTTTGGCCTGCGGGCCCTTTTTATGCGGCCAATTGGCCAATGTTTTTTCTAATTGCTATTCCAAGCCACGGCCCTAGAGGCTAGTTTTTGTGATTTGAAGAAGGCCCTCGTGGCTATGGGGGTTTTTGTAGTTTACGGGATTTTGAGTGGGGACCTCACCTTTTGAGCCTGAAATAGACGGTCCCTTAATTACGACCCTGATTTTATTATGCTAGTTTTAGAGATCTTTTCCCCACAGCCGGCAACTAGGTGTTGCCGGCCATATTCCATAATAAAGGCGCTAATGATAACAAGTCATTGCTCTTATGATTGTCTTTAATTTCAGCGTTAGGTCGGCTTTGAAATTATTAGGTTTCTAAAACATAGGTTGTTTTAAATCAAGTCTAAAACCCTGAGTCTTTGCGTTATCTCGTTGGTTAATAATTCTGAGTTTTGGGGAGGAATGGCCGGCTTCCTCCATTCAGTAAATTAAAATATAATATGTTTTCCATAATCTTGTTTAACAATAATTGCTTGGCAATTATTATTCACTCGGGCTTTCGCAAGTTTCAGTTAAACTTTGTTTCAAGTAAGGAAAACGCGAAGTTTTCCTAAATTCGAGTTACCAAGTTTCAAAGTTCCCAAAGTTTAAGTCAAATAAAACAGCAACATTAATGAGAAACTTACGAAAAATATGCATAAACCAATAGTTCAGGGTAGTACCTAGAATTAGATTAGAAGTAGGAAAAGCTAGTAGTTAGGATTGTTTAATATGATTATTAATTGTAATGTTACGTTTAGTAATTATGCTTATGTCAGAGATTTAAGAGGTATTCGTTAAGAAAATGTGTGAAAGTGTGTGTGAATGCATATTTTGTGTGTTTGTATGCGTGATGCAGATCACGTAAACTCCTTCTGTTCGACGAAGGTTGTGAGAACTGCAAGAGTGAGAACGAAGAGGTAAATTACTGTGTGTGTGATGTGTATGAAAGTGTAAAAGTGAGTGTATGAATGAGGCAACTCATGTAAATTCCTTTTGTGCGATAAAGGTCTTGAAGTTTGCCAGGTGTGATTGATATTAAGGTATTAGGCAGGATAAGGGTGGATCTGATTAGCAGTCATCCAAATATTAACAATGCAGTACGTAAGTGTGAATGTTATATAAGCGTGCCAGCAGTGGCACAGTGTGAATGTTGTATAAATGTTGCGTGAGTGTGCCAGCAGTGGCACAGTGTGAATGTTGTATGAATGTTGCATAAGTGCGCCAACAGTGCTTCAGTGAGAGTGTTGTGTGAATGTGATACTGATGACTAAGTGCGAGTGTGAAACAGAAGTTATGAATGTGTATGTCTGATGGCATTGTCCCCCATGTGAGCTCCCGTGGGATTATGGGCATTGGGGAAGCACAAGTAGCTGTTCAAACTCAGGTAGTAGGCAGGAAAGTCATACAATCAGGAACCAAAAACAAATTATCAAAATATGCAAATGAGGTAATAATCCTGGGCCTGGGGTCATAGAGACCCCGGATTAGGTCATAAACATCAGGTATTGTTCAGAGAGTCCTCGATTCGCCAGCGTAGGCAACTCCATGTAATTGGGCGGGCGAATCGCAATAAAAGGACACAGCACTTAATCGAATTACTTAACGATGCTCTCATTTCGCTTGAAATGCAAATCTACTGTACTTGCGGTCAAAATTACCTAGGAATACGTAAGGAATTAGTTAGGTAAATATTGTTATTAATTGTCGTAATCGTGATGTTTTCTGCCTGAAAGGTACAATTATTATTGTTCTTGTCTGCCATGGGTAATGCTGTAATTTTCATGCGCACCAAAAAGTGAGGGTTCCGAAATCGCTGACTGGGAATGGCATTACATTTAACGGTTCAGTATCCGTCAGGCTTAGTTACCAAAAATGGTCTCAAAATCAATAAAATGGGTTCGGTTGGCTGTTTCGAATATGGGTTTGGTTGATGATTCGAGCTATTGGGGTTAAATAGACAATTGGTCAGCATCTTGAACGGCAACATGCAGGAAGCAATAATAACCATGAAATAGTAAATGCATTACTTAGTTACGTACGATTAGCAGTTAGTATTTGTTAGACTATATTCCAATAACAGTAAAATTGGCGTTTATGCACAAGTCTTCTGTTTAATACTGAAATTATAGCTTTGAATCAATTTATGCAGGAAATGGGTATTTCCTGCAGTTTGGGACCAGAAATTGTCCTAAACTGACCAGAGCTACAACTATGGTGTCATTCCTGTGCAATAGCTGGAAAATGGATGTAACCATCAATTTGATCTAAATATTGGGTTCTTGCTTGTGATCAGAAATCCAGAATTACTTGAACTCGGTTGTGGTAATCTTGGACAGTACAGCAGCAGAATGTATGTTACAGAGACGTGTTTAGTCGCAATTTCCTGCACAATAGTGCAGGAAATTGCTCAAAATATTACATTCTGCAAACCTGGTCTTTACAGTCAGAAGTTAACATAAAAGCCTTCAAAATTTCACACTAAAATTAGCGAGTTTTAAACGTTTCAACAATTTCGAGATGACAAGTTCATGCTCAAAATTCGAAAGCCGAAAGAGTGAATAATGGTTGCTGGGTTCGATTCCCGCACCATAACTGTGTAACTAATGGGTTTTAACCCATTTGATTCAGGTGCGAAGTCGAAAGATCCCCTGCCTGAATAGTCTGTCGTGCCTCTGGAAAGATAATTGTGATTAACCTGTTGGAATCAGTATTCAGGAGCCGGAAGCGCTCAGTCAAGTTGCATCATTGGAATCGATAATTGGAACTATTAACTGTAGGTGATCTAGTCTATTTGGAAGTGTAACAGGATCTTTGAGGCAGAGACAATTCGTACCGGCATCAGAATCATTTGGTGGCATTTAAAACCAACAACAAAATTGTGGAAAATTGTTAGTAAACTGAAAGTTTACTCCGGATTCTCAAACCTTGTAATCTTGAACCTTGAAACCTTACTTTACTATTTAATTGAAAATGATGATCTCCGTTCTTCTTACCTTATTGGGGGTGGATATCCCCATTGCTCCGCTTTAAAAGCTCTGTTACTATCTGATCTTAAGAAACCATTAGTGGAGAAGAAATAACAAGAAGACAGATCTAAACTAATTTAGAACTTTAAATTAATTGTCTAATTTCATATAAGGCTATCTCCCGGCACTACCCCACCTCTCCGAGCCTTGTATTAGCTGATTTTCTTGAATTGAAGTTGATCTGCAGGAACCTTTCCGATAGCAATCTCTATAGTGGGCTGTGGAGTCCTAGCGACTACTTCTTTTTGGCTTGGGCCCAACCACTTTTTAGGCACACAGCGTGGCCCGTCAGTGGTGCTCTCCGCAGACCGCAGTCAAGAAGCGGAGAGACGAAGATCACGGACAGAAACATGATCCTCAGGCGGTGCTACCATACGGTTATTTCAGTCACGCCCAAGGCAGTTGAGATCGTTCATCCGATGACAACTGCCCCCCGCTTGGTAATAGCAACTACGATGGCTGAAAATTACGTGTGCCTGCTCGTTAGGCTTACGGACAAAACAGGCTGCAGAAATAGGAGCGGGAAGGGTGGGCGAGCTCTCATATAGGAAAGAAGGAAAATTGCGGTCTTGAAAAGCACCAATGAAAAATGATGGAATTTGTTTCTGTAAAAACTAAGCTTTAAGAGCAACTGTGAATCTAGCCTATGTAAGATAAAATTGACAAGTTTGTACGACGTTGTATAATTTAGTTTATAATTTAGCTAAACATGTAGGAGGTGACTTAGCAGAGTGATCCGCCACCACCAGCGAGTGGATTCCCAATTTGCCAAGCCTTGGAATTGCCATGGATCTAGCGACTACTTTGCAGCAACTGAGAGCTCACCCAGAGTCCGAGCCCACCCTCTATTGTATTATTATTATTAATTATTATTGTTATTATTATTATTATTATTAGCTCTATTGTTATTATTAATATCGGTTTTGGTCCTTTGGTACTGTAAAGGACAGATAAAGAGAGTGCACTAGCATAACACGCACATAAAGCATATAGGACACCAGTAGTTGAACTGAGTTAGGTCCTAGAGTTGAGTCATAGCAGAAGTAGAGATATAACCGTAACCTGAAGAAGAGTCTAGCCCTTTGCTGAAAGTGTATAACCTAAATTATTTCAAGTCCACCCTGTAGGGAGAGTCTGGCAACTCTGGTATATTGACTGTTAATAGCAATTGTCAGTATACTTGTATTTGATATCCCTATTATTATTATTATACAGTGTATTTAATATTATTATAACCACTATTATATCCAGTACTCAGTTTGTCAGTAATTGTCAGAAACATATTAAACAGAGTGCAGTGTTTAAACAAGACTGTGAACCAGTGACCTACAGATCCGGGTGTGATCTTCCAAACAAACAGTAAGTTTTCTCAGATCTCGCTAGAGATCTGACAAGAACCTCTCTCAGAAGAGAAGAATTGAGTTTGTGCCTTCGATCTGCGTGTCAAGGCCCTCTATTTGATTTCGGCAGTGAACAAATAGAGCGAGAATCGACCCCTCTCACCGTTCTCTGTTGATTACCAACTAAACGAACTCACAGCAGTACCCCTATCAGGTTAGCTGTAGAGATCCCCAATTTTGGCAAACTACCTTTCGGGAATCTGGTACATAAGTTTGTCCGCTTAGGCAAACGTGCTAACCTTCCGTGTAAGTGAACTACCAACCTAAACGACCCCACTTTCGAAATCAAATCAAATTGGTCACATTTTCTGTTTCAATCCGACTCAGTTCATTACACACTGCTATCAGGCATGGGCACGGGTAGTCGGGTACCCGACGGGTACCCGAGTACCCGAAAATTTTCGGGTACCCGGGTCCTACTGCGGGTACCCGACATCCAGTTAAAACCGGAAAAAACCGGATAAAACTGGATCAAGCAAAGTGAAAATGTTTGGCTCAGAAAATTTCTAACCGCCAAAAATTTGTTCAGGTTATTATAAAATTTTACTGAAGATACTACAGCTAAAAAACGAAATAATATTAGAAAGAGGAATTAGTCTTGGTATTTTTCAAACATTTTAAACTAATTTTTAGATTTGTTCTTAAAACATATTAAATTTACTTTTCCCCAAGTTTTTCTTTCGCTAATTCCTGTTGGAGCAAAATTATATGGAAGTCGATGAATTAATCAAAACTTAAAATTCGCAAGATACAAACTAAAATACTTATAAAAATAAAAATATATATTTGCTCGCATAAAATGACCTTCGTCTTAACTCTGCGCTGTTCTCTAAGCCAAGAGTATATAATACATTGCTATTACCTACATAATGATAAGAGTGTGACAAGCGTCACATTCTATGCAATGAAGGCAAAACTATGCGATGCGCGCTAACGGTTCCCCCCCACAAATTGACCCCCCCTCTCACACTGCCCCTATATGGGTACGTGGTCCAAACGGGGGGCGCTCACTGCTTTGTGTAATTACATGCTGCAATTAACAGGGGCCCAATTTGGGGAGGGGGTGCAAGGTTATGCTATGCATATGCTTAACACATAGATGTACAAATATACTAAGCGAGTGAGCGACCCCCGTTTAGAACTATGTACCCATATAGGGGCGGTGTGAGAGGGGGTCAATTTGTGGTGGGGTAAGCCGTTAGCGCGCATCGCATAGTTTTTGCCTTCATTGCATAGAGTGTGACGCTTGTCACACTCTTATCATTATGTACTCTTGCTATTACATACTCTTGTCTAAACTAACCGTCAGCAGCAGTACCAATTAATTAATTACTATTTAGATGTGTCAATAGTGACTGATGTGGTCTTTAACGTTTAGTGGTTCTTATGCTACGTGGTGAATTCCAACGTTGAAGATCTTTCTTTACTGTCCGTCGCTCATCAGGTTTCAGTTTCTGTCAACGTTAACTGCTTCCAAACAGAATACAAAATTGTTGATAAATGTCGAGCAGACGAGCTTTTGTGTGATTCTTTGGTATATATATACATAAGTTGCGCGCAACTTTAGTAAGCTGTGTGCATACCAAAGTAGATACTTTGAGAAAATTTGTCCAAGTTGCAACGGGAGGGAAGGTACTACAAAAGCGATATTGGAAAGGAGTCTTTCTTTTCAGTTAAAATAAAATCGTAAAATTAATCTCCCTGTTGCACCAACTTTTAATCAGTAATCAGCAATCAGTAATCAGCAATCAGTGATCAGTAATCAGTAAGTTATTTTCCGTTGCACAAGACTACTGATTACTGATTGCTGATTACAGATACATGAGAAATACACATCTTCATATACATTTTACTGATTACTGATTAAATGAGAAATGCACTTCCATGTTTATTTACTGATTAGCTGTTCATAGCATATAGCTGGCCAGCAACTTAACAGAAAGAAGGACTTACGTAATTACAAGTTTACTCCTACATTTTGTCTATTCTTCAGTTTTTGTAGCTTATCCATTTTATTTAGTTCAGTTTAAACTGTTATTATCGGCTTATCTAAAATAGACAGGAAAACTGCTGCAGCATATATTTATAACGGAAGTAAATATATTCACTTTTAAAGTATTTACTATTATTTACCATTTAGTATTATTTACCAAAGTATTTACTTCTTTCTTATTAATGGAAAGGTTCACGAAATATGCCCCTAGTTACTGATAAATTGGACTGATTGCGCAATAATCATGGTAGAGGAGACTGATTAAATTTAAAGAAAAATAATCAGTAATCAATAATCAGTAAAGAGTTTGGTGCAACAACTTACTGATTATTCACTGAGTATTCACTGATTATTTACTGATTACTGATTACTGATTGTAATCATTAAAGTTGGTGCAACAGATTTTACTGATTACTAATTACTGATTACTGATTAATCAGTAATCAGTGGTTGGTGCAACAGGGCCCAAAATTAAAACCAAAGTAGTCTATATTAGAATCAGCGTTCGGTACCCTGGCAATTATTTGAAAGACACTATAATTCCTTTTAAGACTTTAAAACGCTCTTAAAATACCATAGGACTGAAAATTTATGCAATCCAAGCTCAATTTGAATAATGGCCCCTGAAAACAGCACATTTTAAAATGGACACCCCGAAAAAATGCCCTTAAATTTTCCTTATTTAAAAATATCTCGGGTACCCAAAAGTGCTCGGGTACCCGGGTCCAAATTTTTGGTCCCGTGCCCATGCCTAGTTGCTATACTCCAGGGGTTTTTTGGTTTTCGGATTTGCGTCAACCTTGCGTCCCGCTAAGTTTAAGGTGCGTCCGGTTAAGAAATTTTGCGTCCAGGTAGAATTTTTGTTTTATCGTGTTTTCTGTGCAACAAAATTGTTTTATTTTTAAAAATTTTGATAATTCCTAAAGTGTAACACTATTTACACAATTTAGACAGTTGATGCTGCTTAAAATACACGATTACCAGGTTGCCTTTAGAATAGAGATGCGGCTAATGTACACGGCGGGAGGTCTGGGGGGCGGAGCCCCCCAGAAGTTGAAGAATTTTTTGCAATTCCAGAATAATCCGTAATGGAAATGTTTAAAAAGATTAGTTTAGCGTCTGTAGCATTTAACGCATTTCGTGAGTAATTTTCGATTTTATTGGCATACATTATTCCGATGTTCAATGTTATAGATAAACTAATTACGGTATTAAAAATTAATGAAATAGTTATTAAATTAATATCACCAAGAGTATATAATAGGAAGAGTGGGAAGCTTGGCCCTTCCTAATGAAAACAGTGTTGACGAATGGGATGGGATCCCATGGGACCCCATGGGATGGGATGGGATGGGATGGGATGGGATTCTGATCTCGTCCCATATGGGATGGTGGGATTACTTGGGACTAAATCCGCTTTTACAGTGGAATACCAAAATTTGCATTTTGAATTTTAACTTTTGATAATTGTTTCAAAATTATAAAAATTTCTAGATGCTTCAGAGCTCACAGCTCACAGCTCACATGCTGGTAGTAATGTTTCAGTCACTGAAACTGAAGCTATTCATAGGCTGTACAGGTTTCCAACAACTGTAAGAGATGGACACTGGATTATCATTTCATATCCGAATATCCGCCTATTTTGCCTTAATGGTAAATATATGAAATAAGCATAATTCTGATTTCTTTATTGGTTAATCCTTAACTCGAGATAATCTCGAGCTTAAGGTGCTGGTTTCCTTTTGGGTATTCCTCAGTCTTCTGGCTTTAATAATTTACGTAAATAGCTAAAATTCACGAAATAACCTATATCCATGTTCTTTAACATTCTGGCACATTTTATTAGCTTATTTGATGCCTATTAGCCCAAATTTATTGCTTTAAAATAAAGATTTGGCCGAAAAACCATTTTGGCTAAACTGCTATTATTTTGTTTTGAACATCGATTTCTCAAAAACTACTCGACGGATTCCCTCGAAAAAGAATTTTTCATAAAACTATACAAAATCTTTTTACAAAAAGTTTTCGAAATACCTTAGATCAGATAGGTTTTTTCTTGAATGAGGTTCTCAAGATCAATTTCATTCAACAATCAATTAACTGGTTCAAATTTTGAAAATTTGATAAGTTTGATAAGAGTTTCGTCAATGCCTCATTAGTCAACCCTGTAATATGCTTGTATGTTCAGATTTTTTGAAAGAAACTAATCAATAGTGCATAATACCAAGAGTTTATAATAGGAAGAGTAAGACAATCAGCTCTTCCTAATAGAATAAGCTTGCAAGATGCTCGACACATTAAAGCCGAAATCTCGGGGGGGCTTCTCAGCGTGTAAACATAGCACGCTGACATTTTTCAAAAACGGGCGTTTTTCCCAAATTAAATACTATAACTTGAGCTAGAAAAGTCGTACAGCGATAATTTTTATATCATTATGTTGCGTAGAACGAGATCTTTTTAACGATATAAAAATTATGTAGTTCGGTTCAGGCAATCTCTTAAAATACTGACAATAAAACAGCCTTTCCATGAAATTCCAGGAATTTCATCTTTTCTTCAAAATACCTTACGTTGTTGCTGGATTTGTGCGAGATTGACTGACCCGAACTACATAGTTTTTATATCGTTATAAAGATCTTGTTCTACGCAACATAATGATGTAAACATTACTGCTGTATGATGTTCATAGCTCAAGTTATAGTATTTAATTTGGCGAAAACGCCCGTTTTCGAAAAATGTCAGCGTGCTATGTTTACACACTGAGAAGCCCCCCCGAGATTTCGGCCTTAATGTGTCGAGCATCTCGCAAGCTTATTCTATTAGGAAGAGCTGAGTGTCTTACTCTTCCTATTATAAACTCTTGATAATACTAATTACAAGTTCAATGGCTTTATACATACACATATTCGTTGCGATTGTGGACTTATAATTAGTTATCTGATTTTGTATTCAAGTTTCAGCCAATGTGAGATAACATGGGATTATATTTGATTTTCCGTAAACAAGTGGGATGGGATGGGATGGAAAGAAAAATTTTTGAGTGGGATGGGATGGGATGACCCTTCGAAAAAAATCCCATTCGTCAACTCTGAATGAAAATGGCCTGCGAGATGCTCGGCACATTAAGGCCGAAATCTCGGGGGGGTACCGCTTACCATTGTTCATCATGTGTTTATATGCGTTTGAACTAAAACGCATCTGATTGGCTAATTCCCTACCTTACGTCAAATTTATGTGTATAAGTGGACCCCCCCCGAGATCTCAGGGGGGGGGGTACCGCTTAGCGTTGTTAAGCGTGTGTTTATATGCGATTGAACTGAAATGTATTTGATTGGCTACTTAGCTACTGTAATCCTCATCAGTGCATTTCAGTACGACTGCATATAAACACACGCTTAACAACGCTAAGTGGTACCCCCCCCCCTGAGATCTCGGGGGGGTCCACTTATACACATAAATTTGACGTAAGGTAGGGAATTAGCCAATCAGATGCGTTTTAGTTCAAACGCATATAAACACATGATGAACAATGGTAAGCTGTACCCCCCCCCGAGATTTCGGCCTTAATGTGCCGAGCATCTCGCAGGCCATTTCCATTGGGCCAAGCTTCCCACTCTTCCTATTATATACTCTTGATATCACTAAGAAGAAAGGTAGTTATCATATAAATTCCATTTTCAAAACCATGAGAATTACTGCTTCTTGTAAGGATTCCCCATTTGACTATTAACGCTAGTTACAATAAATTCATCGTAAAATGCAGGTATATAGGCCTTTTGTATTTGAAAATTTTACAAAAATGGTAGCGTTGCATTATATAATTCAAATTGAAAATTGTGTATTTTTTGCGAAAAACGTTTTTTAGAAGAATCAAAAAAATTGGATATTCTGCTCCTGCTACAGTTACAAAATTCTTATTTTCGGGGTTTTTACTACAATCTTGATCCTGTCTGACGTGTTGAATGAGAACAATATTGTATAAATGTTCACGATTATGCATCAAGTAAGATCTATATATTTATTGAAGTAAAATTTATGAGTTCGTAAAGATCTGATATGGATGCAGGTGGACAACAACTTAACAAATAACATTGAGTAACATTGAGGCATGACCTTGCACCTTGGCATTCCATGACAAAGTGGGAAACACCGGGGGTCTGGGGGCAGAGCCCCCAGGACCCGAAGAAATCTTTGGAAAAAACGGAAAAATTGGTACTGGAAACATTTAAAGTTTTTACTCTTACAAAAGTGAATTTTCTCCCGAAATAATGTTGCGTCTAGCTTGCGTCCCGTTAAAATTTCATTGCGTCCGGATAAGAAACTTTGCGTCCAGACGCACATCTGGACGCAAAAAACCCTGCTATACTCTCGATTCATGGCTATGTTTTGGATTTGGAGCGTATAATACATCTCCTAGAAAACTTTCCTTTCACGAATTGTCTTGTGAATTTATCTATCGCGCGTGTGCTATTATGTCGTTGACGTGGACTACCGTGGACGCGATCGTAGAGCCAACTACAGTCAAAGAAGCGTTTGAAGGATCCTATACTGAAAAGTGGAAAGTCGCAGCCGGCTCTGAGTACAATTCGCTCCTGAAAAATGGAGCCTGGGACCTAGCTGAGCTACCAGAAGGACGTAAAATGGTCAATTGTAAATGGATATTCAAAGTGAAGTATAAAGTCGATGGTTCCGTCGACCGACAGTATTAAGGCAAGATTGGTTGCCCGAGGTTTTACTCAGGAGGCTGGCGTGGACTAAAGGAAACGTTTTCTGCAGTGGCAAAGTATAATTCGATTCGCTGTTTGCTGGCAATCGCTGTCCAAAAAGGAATGGAGATCCATTTGATGGATGTAGAAAGAAACGGCTTTCTTGAATGGTGTCCTGAAAGAAGAAATACACGACAAAGCCTAAAGGATATGAGGAGAAAGGCAAAGAACACCTATTCTGCAGGCTGAAGAAAAGCTTGTATGGATTGAAACAAGCACCTCGTTGCTGGATCTTGGCAATGGAGGAGTTTCTTTTGAGTCTTGGATACCTGAAAAGTCACGCAGTGGATAAGTCAGTCAGTCTCTGAAACAAGTATTAAGCAAAGCATGTTTAACATGACTGACTGCAAAGCTTTTCTTTTGTGCAAAGTTGGAAAGACAAGAGTCAGCTACTGTCAACAAAACGCTATATCAATCTACCGTTGGTAGTTTGATACATGCGGCAGTAGCAACAAGGCCGGATCTAACAACGACAATGGGACTTTTGAGCCAGTATGAGTGCTCAGGATTGTCACTGGACAGCTGTAAAACAAGTTTTTCGTTATCTGCAGGGAACATCCGACTTTGGCCTGCAGATCCTAAAGACTTCGGAAGAATCCCCAACCCTTTACGGCTACCTGACGCAGACTGGGCAGGTGATCCATCAACTCGGAAGTCGGAAGTTGTCCGGTTTCGGTTTCTTGCTGAATGGATGCCCGATCAGCTGGGCCCTGTTGCACCAACTTTTAATCAGCCATCAGTAATCAGTAAGTTATTTTCCGTTGCACAAGACTATTGATTACTGATTGCTGATTACTGATGACTGATTACACAAGAAATACACGTCTTCATATATGTTTACTGATTACTGATTAGATGAGAAATGGACGTCCACACATTTACTGATTACTGATTACGTCGGAAATATAGCTGATTGTGGCATATTGCTGGCCAGAAACGCAATAGAAAAAAGGACTACCTAAGTACAGCTTTACTATTACATTTTAGAAATTTGTTTATTTTTAATTATTGGCTTACCAAGAGCGGAAAACTACTGCAACAGGATTATAGCGGAAGAAGGAATATTTGCTAGAAATTGGTGAAATTCAACTGATAACAATGTATTTACTACGTATTAATGAAAAGGTTCACGAAACATGCTCCTAAATTACTGAAAAATTAGACTGATTGTGCAATAATCATGGTAAAGGAGACTGATTAAATTTAAGCGAAAATAATCAGTAATCAGTAATCAGTAAAGAGTTTGGTGCAACAGCTTACTGATTATTCACAGATTATTTACTGATTATTTACTGATAACTGATTACTGATTGTAATCAGAAAAGTTGGTGCAACAGATTTTACTGATTGCTGATTACTGATTACTGATTAATCAGTAATCAGTGGTTGGTGCAACAGGGCCCTGGGGCCGGTTCCATAAAACTTTGACTCGCATGTTGGTACTAGCATGCGAGAACTGGCAACGTTAGTGTTAGTCGTCGAGTCAAGTGTACCATAAAACTTTTCGCTCTCGCTCGACTCGACGAAATAAGCTAAGCGAGTTTATAATTGCACTATACGTATATGAGAAGAGTAAGCCACTAGAGGGCTGCTCTTCTTGGCAATGCGTAATGATGCTCCACCCACAATACGCGAATGTTCCCCCGTTTGGTGCGGGGTAGCCAACAGCCAATCAGATTGTAAAGACCCACCTCCCCATTTGGTAGGGGGGTGTAGAGCAGAGGATTATGACAGTTCGTTTATTTCCAAAATGGGTCCCAGTTTGGGGGGAGTCGCCAACAGCCAATCTCAGCCTGACTTGACGACCCCCCCAAACGGGGACCACTTCTACTTATCCCCCCACCAAACGGGGACCCCTTTTGGCTATCTCCCTCTAAACGGGGACCTTTTTTACTACCCCCCCCCCTCACCAAACGGGGAGGGGGTATGCTTGGTGACCAAACGGGGGAGATTCGCGTATTGCGGTCGGAGCACCGTTACGCAATGCCAAGAAGAGGAGCCCTCTAGTGGCTTACTCTTCTTCTTATACATAGTGCAATTGTAGGAATAAGTTAAGTTTCGTACCAACTTTTTATTTTCCTTTTCCGAAATTTATGTCTGGAATGAAATTAACACAAAATAGAAGTTTGACCAAGAATTAAAGAAATATATACATAAATATACTCTCATGTTAATTCATGAACGATCCATTTGTAGGCATGTAAAACATCAAAATTCCTATGTTAGTAGTAGTGCATGCGACCTCTACCAGACTCAATTGGCACACCCGCGGCTCATCAGTGGAGGAGTGTGGAATTCAGTTTTTTAATTACTTTTGCAAGTTCCCCCAAAAATATGCTAAAATTAGTTTCGCCGCCGGTCGCCTCAAATTAGTGAAAATTAGTTGACATATATATAAACATGATACAAGAATTGTGACAAAATACAACGTAAACAAAACGTCTATTTAGAAATATGTATCCAAGAATTTAATGGTGAAATGTCTAAAAGATTATTAAAATTTTTGTGTTTACACGACTTCAAAAGGTAGCGTTTCAAACTACGAACTTTATATTTCTTCTGTATAAGCTTTTGATACAATTCTGTTGAAATTTTTAAAAAGTCGTTAGAATTACTACACAAATTTGAGATTCTAATAATTTCATTAGCAAAAACGTTGTAACAGCAGAATTTGGAAATATTGCTTTCTATTTCTGGCAAACTAACAGCATTAAACGAGAAAAATCTTCTTTTATCAAAAACCGACGTTATAAATTTTCCATTATCTATGTTAATTTTTATATCTAGAACGTCTGCTAGTGAAAAATGTTCATTTACTAAGTTCAGTTCTAGATCCGATGGGTAAATGAGCATCCAAAGTTCTATAAAAATTCCGCCGTCATTTATAACCGTTATATCGTCAATATATCGAAAAACATATTTAAGTAGTTCAAGCGTATTATAATCGTTTCGATTAGTCAGAAGTTTAATAAATTTGAATTCGTAATAAAACAATTCAAGATTTGCCAAGAAAGGTCCACAACTAGTACCCATCGGGATACCTACTTTTTGTCGAAACACTTTACCACCTACACAAAAATATGCATTATCTACCAACCATTTACACATTTCACAAAAGGTTTCATAGTCTACGTATCTCTTAGATGTGTTTTCACTGAAATAAGTGGATTTAAAACCAAAATTTAATTTTCTGTGGTTGTGTCCAAAAGCAATTTTAGCTATTGCATTTATTGCCTCGATAATTTTATCGTGACGTAAATTTGTATATAACTGAGAAAAATCGAAAGTATAGACTGATTTTGCATTGTTTTGCATAGAAATTTGTCGCAAACAATTGATTATAGGTTTGCTGCTATCAATTATCCAAAAAGGATTACAACCTCCATTGCATCTAGCAATTGTGTTGCTGTATGCTTTCATTCTTTTTAAAATTGTCTTTAAAGAATAACCAATATCTTTACATAAGCTATTGGTTACAGCAGCCCTACTAGAAACAATTGTACGAAACTTTATAGGATTTGTAGTGCTATGGACAAAATAAAAGACTGTATTTTGTATGATTTTAGGGCTCCGGAAGGTAGCACTGGTAAACACTGGTTTTAGATTGAAAGTTGAAAGGGCTGAGAGAGTACCGGGGTCGGTGGTACCCTGTTCTCAGCGACACACACTCTAATTTCGAAGCACTAACAGCAATGCGAACAGACGAGACGACTCGGTCGACTCTTAGATCCTTCGGACTAAGTAGCCTGGTTTAGGTCTACCCAATCCGGGATTTGTCCGCGTTAGGTCGTGAGTTCGAATCCTCTAAGCTCCGTTTCCGTCTAAGGCCAATACACGTCTAGGGAACAGCTGTCGTGTTCAACAGACGCCCACAAGTCAGTGCCTTCTGGAATCAGGCAGAAGATCAACACCTCTTGCTCAGTACAACTGTCACACTTCCAGGGGAAATGTTTAGGCACAAAGTCCTCAGTGCCTGGAATTGCCTCGTAAGCTCCCTCAACTATCTGGTCTACGTTCCACGGACGCAGACAACCGCAAACTACAATAGGATGGATTAAACTAAGAGTCTCTTCGCTCTGATGCTCGAATGCCTCTAGCTCAAAACTAACTGTCAACTCTGTACCACAATTCTCGCACTCTAACTTGCAGTGAGACAGCACAGGCACAAACTCTGCCAGCGTGATATAAGCCAAGTCCTAACTAACGTCCAAAGTAGGACCTATCTGATCCCTAACTAAATCCTAAGCTCCTAGCAGAATGGACCACAGAACCTATAAATTTTGGGATTTAATTTACAACAATTATATGCAGACGAAATGAAAATAGGATGATACAGACTGAGGTTGAAAAGATTAGTTAGATACAAGCAATCTCGGTCAGTGATTCAATCAACACAAGATATGGCGATAACAAGCTCAAAAATACAATTAGTACTGATACAATGAGTGACAAACAAGTTACGAAATTCAACACACAAGCAGAGAACACAGCTGACCGCAATAACCCTAAGGCTCGTACCTAATTGATGAACCTAATAATTTTAGTTAGACCTAGCAGAAGTCCTAGACCTAACCAGCAGTCTGATTTTCACAAGTTATCCCGAGAACTTTGCT
>JASAND010014495.1:0-39299 GCA_030248195.1 Trissonchulus latispiculum
GAAAGGATCCGCAACGTAGTCACGTACAAATCAAAGTCCTGGATGCAAACGCATGAAAAAAATTTGAGAACCTCTTTTTTTCTGATGGGGGTTCTGGGGGTTCTAACTTTTATCTTGACATGGGCCGACGGTCCGGCCGATGGACCCGGACCAGACCCTCCGGGCCCAGGGAGTGGCCAGGATCACCTATCTGGGCAAAAGCTACCTAAAAACTAATGCCAGATTTGAAATCTACGCACCGAAAAACCTATATAATATATAGGCGAGTTTTTAGGCTTCTGGGACCTTGAAATAAAATTTTTTGTCAGTTACGTGTCCCCGACACAGGTCTCGTGGCCCTAGCCCTAGTCGCGTGACGATTCCAGATACGAAATTACTCCACCAAATTGTTTATTCTGCCACTACTAGAGCAACAGAACACAAAACTAGTGGATTCCTGGCTTCTTCATATTAATAATCAAGATAAAGGAGGGTCCGGGCCGGGTCCATCGGTGGGACCGTCTGCCAGAACTCGGTTGAGCTGTTTAAAACATGCCCTGTATACAGGTTTTTCGGATCGCTGAGCTCGAATTTGGCATTAGTTTTGTCCTAGCGGATGTCCCAGAGGCATTTTACAAAAAGCTGATAGTGATTTTTTGTGAATTCACAAAAAATCACCCGGCGGTGGCGAAGCCAGAGGACATGGCAAGGAATCCAATATATATATGGTTGGATAGCTTAGAGTTAGGACATGTCCCGTCCATAATATGGGGTAGCTGCGCAAAGTCCATAGTGAGTGCCAGCAAAAATTTCAATTTTGGTCCGGAGTTGTCCGAGGGTCCGATTTTGGGTGGGTCGACTATTTTGGGCACCTAGTCGGAGGGATTGGCCTCGGCAGCCAGACTTACATACGTTAAGGACAATTTCGCGAAATGTCGCACAACGTCGCGTAGAATACGCGACATTTCGCGAAGAGATAAATTTGAGTCAAAGCTACAATTTAAAATTAACCCATAATTTTGGTAGATATGGAGAAAACCCCTCAAATTAGCTAACAAAAACTTTAGCTACCGAAGTTCGCGAAGTGTTTCGCGAAGTTCGCGAGACGTTATCGCGAAAGGGAAGAAATTTCGCGAAATCTGGGGAAATTTCGCGAAGTTACGCGAACTTCGCATGCGACTTCGCGAAATTCAAATTTTAGTACGACATATCGGGAAAAATATACACAAATGTCGCAAAGCCTTCGCGAATTTCGCGTGCGCTCGCGACATTTCGCCAGATATGGGACTTCGCTTCAAACGCACTTTGGAATGAGCTGTACTGTAAGTTAATCGTCCACTGCTCCGCACTAAATATGTCGAAAATCGTCACATGAACCGTATCCCACATTTAAAGGTGGGTTAAACTATACAGCTTACCGGTGGAATGGGCCGGCAGCACAGTCGGGGTACGCAGCTTGGCAGCAGCCGTGAGGCCCTGGTGAGTACTGCAGATCTTACAGGCATAGGCTGACTTATTGGTCAGGAGTTCCAGGGCCACATAGTCCTCCAGACAGGTGGCCAGAGAACAGTCACTGACACCTGTCGAGGTCTGATGGCGACTTCCACTCCCATAAGGGTTGACCATTCTCGGGGGTCTGAGGTTTCCCTCACGGGACTCACATCCCTCGTCGGCCGCGACCCTTGACGAGTCTGTACTAACCTGAAAAAACCGTGAGTAAAAACATTCAATAATGAATCAAACAGAAAAATATACCGTTAACAAATCCCCCTCACCCTCCACCTCCAAGTGGGTGCACCCCCTTTAGGTGCAAAATTTTGAATTGAAGAAATCGCTTACAATGCTAAGTTTTAAGAAAATTTCTTATTTTGACAAAATTGTTTACATAATTTTAACTTTTTAAGATCAAATCTGCTTACTCTTTCGGAGGTGCTACAAAATAGCGCATCTTACTGGCTTATCCCATGGCAGTTTTTTATGCCCCCCCCCCTCTTGATAGGGGGCTCACCCAAAATGGGGGGCATATTTTTGGATTTCTGTTGGCTTTTTGTGTAAAAACTGCTGACAGATCAACCGACAGTGCGCAGACTATAGCTTTTGCTCAGATAACAGAGAGCATGCTTGCATGTCATACATCTTATGTGATAGAATTGAAAGAAATAATTGCCACTGCAAGCACCCCCGACCCAAAAAATTCGGGACTGGAATGTGGATGGATCAAATCCACAAACCTTTGGCGATCTAGGCACAATCGAACCAAGCTTAAGCCCTGAATTAGAATGTACTCTTTGTAGTTGGTGGTACCACCAGACTAAATCAAAGAATTCGTACGAGACGAACCTCAACCAAGCGTTCCATAGCTTCCAGTCTTTCCTCTGGTGTCAGCCAGCTCAGAGTGGACGTGGGCCCTGGCACACTTCCCGAGGACCCCGCACCAAAGCCAGGGTTCCCCGACACCGTTGGCCCGGGTCCTCCCGTCTCCGGCCGATTATCGCCAGTTAGACCGCTCGTGGTGGTGGTGGTACTGCTGCTTGAACTGGTACTACTGTTACTGTTACTGTCATCATCATCAGGGGGAGAATTGGTAATGGGTCCATTCTCTTCAATTTCGGTTTCAGACTCATCTGATTCTATCATTTCGGATGGATCCATCTTAGCCTAAAATACGTTAATTGTTAAATCCGTAAAACTGTATATTTAAAAATTCCTCAAGAATCTTGTTGTTGTCCTACCCAATATCTGGGTAGTTAGGTATGGTTATAGTCCGTTGCTAGCGTGGCAGTGGCGTCCTTTGTGCCATATTTTGGAAGTTGTTCTAGATCAAGATAATTAGGTACATAACACCTATGTAAAAATCCACAAAAATAGTTAAATTTGTGCATTTCATATTTCGCCCACCATATACGTACATTTACCTACATGATATTTGGTATGAAAACCAGGAACCCCTACATGCCTAACTCCTGTATATAGATATTAGGCTAAATAATAGAATTTAAGTGTTCCGTGTAGAAATTCCGTGTCCCAAGAAAACTGCATTTGTTGCTTGTCAAATGTCAGTCAAACGAACCTTTTTATCGACTACAGAGAGGGATAGAATGTGAAAGGATTCGAGAACACAGGAAACATTGCCACAACTGAGACAGGTGATCCCGCTGATCGTCTTCCCGCCAAAAGTTCGATCCACACCCGTCACTGAGTACAGGCGACACAGTTCTAAAAAACAAATAAAAGGACCTTTACAAACAGGACATTTTTCAGGAGGGGCCGGGGGCCCTCCTCCGGAATTGATCCCCCCCGGGAATTTTGCTTTCCCCAGCCACTGGGATTTATTTGGAAGACCAAATTTTTGCCAAATAGGTAAACTTTTAAAAATTTTCCGGCTACGTCGGAGATTTTTAGCGTTTACACGTGTAAAATGCGTCACAAACACAAATTTTTGGCTCATTTTGGAAAAAATCTCCCCCACCCGGAAAACACCTAAAAATACCCTGATAAATATGACATACAACTGTATAGTTAATGTCTAAGTAGTTAATTAAGTCCCAGTTTGCTAAAACAGTTAAACAGCACGACAACACTTTTCGAAACATTTTCGGGTAATCTTGAATAAACGAAAAATACAACACCTGCTAAATTTATACAAATTTTTCCAAACTTTGATCACAAATAATCATAAAATAATAATCTTTTATCATTTCTTTCAAGTTCTACAAAACATTTATCTCCGCCTTGCTCACATAGCAGATAGGTACGTAGGGGAAAAATTGCTAACCTTAACTGGCTTTTTGCAAGGCAAAAATTTCTGGGGGGGGGGGGGAAGCCTGGGGGGCGGCCACCCCAGGTCTGGGGGGGCAGGGATTGATGGGGGGGGGGAGAAAATTTTTTCAAAAATGCTTAAAAATAGCTATTTTTTGCTGCTGAGCTAAAAATTAACTATTTTTAACCTAACTTTAAGCTTAAAACAGCTAAAAAATGTTTAAAAATACCTAAATCGAATCCGAAAAATTCTTTCAAAATTTACCCTCAAAACCCTAGTTTTCCGGACACTTTAGAGTTCTGGGGGGAAGGTCCGAATCCTGGGGCGGGGCGACCCAAGTCTGGCGGGGGACCCGATTTCTGGGGGGGGGGGCGCCCCCCCTCCCCAGTTTAACTAAACCTTGAACTTCCCAAAACCTTTCCGAATTTTTAAAGGATTGCTACTATTGCCAAGAAACATTCACTATTTCAGCTTTGTTAGCCGTTTCAACGATTCTTGTGAAGTTTGAACCATATTACATAGACCGCAAACTTGCACAACATTTCACAAAACATGCTCCATCTCCCGCATTTCGGGTTGGTCCTCCAATGATTGGATAGGGGCTTCTCAGAGCCCCCACCCCTACTAAATACGTCCTCAAAGTTAAAGCCGAAATAAGAAATTTGATTTTGTTTGAGCTTAACCTTTCGCCGTTCGTCGTCGTTCATCCGAAGGTTCATGAGAATGATGATGATGATGAGGGTGCGGGTCGGTGGTGGACTGAGCGGCCTGGGGGTGGACCGGGGCCAGAACTGGGGGTGGGGGCACCGGTGGAGAGGAGGGGGTCGTGGGGGACGTCAGAAGGTGAACATTTGGAGAGGAGCCTCCCAGGACGCTGGGTAGGGGAACAGCCGTGGGATCTAGGGCTTGGGCTATGGCCGCCCGCCAGCGTCTAAGCTCTTCAGAACGAACATGCTCCAGTAGAAAGGTCAACAGTTCATGACTGTCCTGTTGGGCAAAGCCGTGAAATCGAGGAACTCTGAAACAAACAAAAAGAAAAAGCTAAACTAAAGCATGAAAACACTGATTTTGTGACACAACTGACTGGCTTACTTCTAGGCCAAAATTTATGGGGGGGGCGATATGGGGGGGGCTCGAAGAAGCCCCCCCCCATCGATGGGGGGGCTCACCGAAAATGGGGGCATATTTTTGGCAAATTTTTAGGTTTTTTGTGTAAAAAAAAATGCGAAAAATCGCTAAAAAATAACAAATTTTTGGTGTTTTTTAAGCTAAAATAGTTGAAATTTAGGTAAAAATACGGCGAAGCCGGAAAATTTTTTGAAAATCTGGCTAAAAATGGTTAAAAATGGCAATTTTTGGGGTTATGGGGGGAGGTCGGAATTTATGGGGGGGGCTCCTCAAATTGGGGGGGAAGGTCGTCGAATGGGAGCCCCCCCCCCCAGTAGAAGTAAGCCAGAACTGATAAAGTAGAGATTTGTAACAGAAGGTCAAGGGTAAACACTGGACGGATACTGAACTACTTTCAACGCAAGTAAGAACTGGCGAGTATATGTACTTTTTAGCATCATCATAGCAGCGCACTGTAAAAATAAAATAGGCTAAGTTTATTGTATTTTTTGGATTTTAGGTCATTAACCTCGTCCCCACCATACATTAACACAAGTAGGAAAAATGCTCCTTGCAATGAGCTATGATGGCCAACATTTAAATGTGTCAAGGACAAGATTTAAAATGTTTAATATCAGCCAGCATCTAAATCAGTAGAGGACAAGATGTAAACGGCTAATATGAGCCGCTACGTTTCTCTTGGGCTCATATTGACGCTCATTTAGATTTCGCTTACTTCGAATATATACAACACTGAAATAGGTTAGAGACTTGAATGAATAACGACGAACACAAACATTAATTTTGCAAAGCTGTATGTAACGTCACCGTACTTAACTTACTTTAACGAAACATTACTGTATTTAATAACGTGTGTTAACAATGGTCAAAATTAGAAATTACTGCATGGTTTCTATACCACCGCCACATCACAATACACATTTAAGACCACCGTGTAAGTCAGCGAAACGAAACCGATATGCAATCAAATGAAAAAATAAAAATACGGACATTAAGCATACGTATATTGCGAAATCTTGAGAAATTATGAAGAAATCATCGCAATCATCACATTTATATATCGCAATCACTACAACTGTTTCAATATTCCCAGGCCAATCAAATCGTTTATATTAAACACTGATACTTTATGCCATTTTATGCGCGTCAATATGAGCCCAAGAGAAACGTAGCGGCTCATATTAGCCGTTTACATCTTGTCCTCTACTTATTTAGATGTTGGCTCATATTAAACATTTTAAATTTTGTCCTTGACACATTTAAATGTTGACCATCATAGCTCTTATTAACATTTTCATGCGACTGCAAGGTGCATTTTTCCTACTTGTCCTCCGTCTTGTTTTTGGGAACGCTGCCATAACTGTGGCAGCAGCCATCAAAAATCCTACCAGTGAATTCCCCATGCCCAGTAAGCTTTGCATACAAAATTTCAGCCTTTCAGCTATCTCCAGTATATAGCTTGAACCAGGAACTGGTTCAACTTTGAACCAGTTGAACCAGATCTGGCCAGCCATGGGTCAGACCAGCAAAGTTACACCACCAGTGAATTCCCCTTGCCCAATAACCGTTGTATGCAAGATTTCAGCCTTTCAGCTATCTCCAGTAGCTTGAACCAGGAACTGGTTCAACTTTGAACCAGTTGAACCAGATCTGGCCAGCCATGGGTCAGATCAGCAAAGTTACACCATCACTGAATTCCCCATGCCCAACAACCTTTGTATGCAAGATTTCAGCCGTTCAGCTATCTCCATTTTAGCTATTTTATGCGCGTCAATATGAGCCCAAGAGAAACGTAGCAGCTCATATTAGCCATTTACATCTTGCCCTTTACTGATTTAGATGCTGGCTCATAACATTTTAAATCTTGTCCTTGACACATTTAAATGTTGGCCATCACAGCTCATATTAACTTTTTCATGCGACTGCAAGGAGCATTTTTCCTACTTGTCCTTTTTAATTTTTGGTATTGTTTCAGAGTACGTATATATATATATATATATATATAAGAAATACAAATGCTCCTCTGGAGCATGAAAAAAGCAATATGGGTGATGGTGAGGTTGCAGAATCAAGAGAGGACTATATAGTCTTTAAAATGCTTAATATGGTGCTAGGTTCAAAAATAGAAGAAGACTAGGTTGTGAGCGAATTAATATGGGCACAGCTTCGCCGAACAACCCATATTCGCGGTTTGTAATTGCAAATTATTATGCATATCCACCATACATTTGGTTTATAGTTCATAAATAACCTATAGCTACGGTGTGTGTCCGAGCTTTATTCGAACTTTAATTTTAGCAAACGTTTCTTTCGATAATTGCTTTATACTAATAAGCGCATTTTACATATCCATTTATACGGAAAATTTATATTCAAGAGTAATTTAGGACTCTCCGACGATCTTCTTCTCCTGACTTGGACCAATAACTTTAGCATCATAGCCTTAGATCTCTCAAGGAGCTTGAACAGTACCAGGGGTAGAGCAGAAAACTGATTATTATGCATGCAATGTTTTCAGCAAAATTTTTTTCAAAAAATTTTTTGGTTCCCCCTTACCAAACAAAAATTTAAAATTTTTTAAAAATTTAAAAATTTTTTAATTTTTGAATTCACCAGCCTCCAGTATTCACCCACACCAAATTTCAAAGTTATTGGTCAAAAAAATCAAAAGTTAGGGCTGGGGGGGGGAAAGCGCAACAGATCCAAGCTTTTCACCCCCCCCCCCCAAGAGTCTCGCCCCCGAGGGGCCTCCCAAAGAGCCCCCGCCCCAATAATAATTCCCTAGAATAAGCCCAGTTAATTGAGAATAATACGACTGGTATATATAGCGCGGCGGGAAAAAACCCAATCCGATATGCGGGAAAAAACCCATCGCCAGTGTGAGTCACCCATATGAGATAGATCGGATTTTAATAGCTTATCTTAAAGAGCGTCCAAAACTACCCTAGAGGGTGTATTATTGTAGCTCCCACCGCCTCTCATCAAATTTTTTGGGACTTTGAAAATTTTGGAATTTTTGGTCCCAACATAGGGGTCAGGCAGGGTCAACTTTGGGGGGGTCACCCTGAACTACTGGAAAGACTTAGCCCAAAACGGATTACAGTTTCACAGAGGATATGTCTCGAACTTCACGATGGTGTATTCAATTTGGCTCTAGTGCCTGTGGTGCGACCTGGGGGTGACCTAGACTCGGCGGGAAAAAACCCATGTGCGGGAAAAACCCAAATTTCAAAATGAAATTTTTTTCTAACCATTAGCAGCAAAGGAAAAATTCATGCATTTCTTAGCTCAGTAGAGCATCCTGATTAATTTGGTATAGATTTTACCTAGGTTCGACCTTCCATGTGAGGTCCAGGTGGCCAAAATCTGAGATGGTGCCATTTCCAGCCAAATTTTCAAATTTCGCCAAAAACCGCTAAATTTTTTACTAAAATAGGTCGGGTTTGGCTTTAAATGCAATAAAACACGTTTTCTATGTGATAGGATGCTTAAACTGCAGAAATTAAGCAAATTTCAAAAATATCCAAAATTTGCCTATCTTTACGTGTTAAACATACGAAATTTTGAAAAGTCAATTTGACATGATTTTTTGCAAAAATATTGGTATTTTATGATTCAGATGTAATAAAAATGACCCGCTCTTTCGAATGGTATAGTCAAAACCGTTCTGGCGTGCTTGCAGCAAAAAGTTCGGCTGGGTTTTTTCCCGCCCATGGGTTTTTTCCCGCATTGGGTTTTTTCCCATCGGTTTGGTCGAAAATTTCTCGCCAACGGTAAGCGCTAGAGACACGTTTTATAGCTCATTTTGAAGCTCTTCGCAAGGCCTCATGGTAGTTATCGTTAGATTTTCGATTTGTCGCTTAATAAAAAAGTTACAGCCAAAATTCGAAAATTTGGGTTTTTTCCCGCCGCGCTATATATGCCCCCGACCAAAACGCCGAAAAACGCAGTTTTAGGCCGTTTGACCAGTGGTCAATTGGGCTCCTAAGCCGTAGTGACCAGTGGTCACTTCCGTCGGTTTCGGCAATATGCTCATTGAAACGAGCGTAGTCGATTTACTGCTCCCAACCAAAACGCCGAAAAACGCTGTTTATAGTGAGTTTTCCCAACTTTGACCCTGGGCGAGGAACCACGGGAGCCATGCTGACCAGTGGTCACTTCGGGCGGTATCGGCAGTATGCTCATCGTTTTCAGCGACCCTTGTTTACTATATATGGGCACCACCCCAAGGCCGAAAAACGCCATTTTTAGTGACTTTCAGGCCATTTCTAGTAAAAGTGGGACTTAGAAACTTTTCGCCCAAACAGGCCAAAAAAATGCAAAGTTTGGGCCCATCTCCTGAAAGCTAGGGAGCAAAATTAAAAAACCCCCCTCGTTACTTTATGCACCCCTTACTGGCAATTTTCAACAAAAGATACTAGACCTCTCCAGCTTCTACCCAGTTCTAGAAAAGTGTGACCAAAATTTGCGAAAAATAGCGAAAGTCCGACTTTGGGACCTTGGCACAGAGCCAAAATTGGTAAGGTGCCAAAATGACTAAAAAAGGTAGCATGGGGGGATCCTGTCTACCAATATATAACTGGGCTTATTCTAGGGATTTTTTCTTGGGGGGGGGGGCTCTTTGGGGGGGGGGCCCTCGGGGGGCGAGTCATTCTTGGGGGGGGGGGGGAATTTTGCAAAATTTTTCTAAAAACATGCTTAAAAATAGCGCTATTTTTATAGTAATCGCCAAAAAAGTTCGTTTTTAGTGCAAAAATAGCGCTTAAATAGGCAAAAATCGAATAAAAATCGCCGGCGGAGGCGGAACATTTTTTAAATTTGGCCTTCTGAGCGGTTTTTCATGGCAAACGTTGGTGCCAAAAGGGGCACTCACTTTTTGGGGGGGGGGGGCGATTTTGGGGGGGGGAAGGGTGTTTATGGGGGGCCCCCACCCCCCCCCCCACTAGAATAAGCCCAGATATAATAGTAGTATGGTGCCAAAACTGGGCTTATTCTAGTGGGGGGGGGGGGGTGGGGGCCCCCCATAAACACCCTTCCCCCCCAAAAATCGCCTCCCCCCCAAAGTGGGTGCCCTTTTGGTACCAACTTTTGCCCTGAAAACATCGCTCAGAAGGCCAAATTTTCAAAAATTTTCCGGCTTCACCGGAGATTTTTAGTTGAGTTTTGCCTATTTAAGCGCTATTTTTGCACTAAAACGAACCTTTTTGGCGATTACTATAAAATAGCGCTATTTTAGCATGCTTTTAGAAAAATTTTGAAAAATTTTCGCCCCCCCAAGAATGACTCGCCCCCCGAGGGCCCCCCCAAGAAAAATTCCCTAGAATAAGCCCAGCAAAATGCCTACATCGTTCCAACACTTAGCCGTAAACTGCATTTCCAAAAAGCGTTATTCACCGAGAAAAAAAACGCACGGTAACTATCGCCCAGTGCAAAATTTCGAAGTTTCGAATTCGAACCAAAAGTATGGTGGTACTTGTAGTACTACTCCAGTTGTTTACGATGGTAACCTTTTTACCCCTCCCGGACCTCTAATTAGCTGGCACCAGGCCAACATGGCCTCCAGAGGGCCGCGCAGATGCCTTTACACCCATATTGTGTAGGGGCGCTATCGCGCCCCTATATAATATATGTGATGCCATACATTCGTAGTGGGTGGCTTTTAATTTATATAATAGCAAGCTTGCAGAACTTTGACACCCACCCACAGGGCGGAGTGGCCACTTTTCGTGGGTGGTACAATAACAAAAGTTGTTCGCCTCGCCTAAGGCTTTCATCTGATGCCAAACATGACCACTTTTGAGGACTTTCATTTTTGACCCACACCGGATCCACTGTGGGCGGGGCACCTGCCCACAGGACGGTGGGGCCACTTTTCGTGGGTGGTACTATGACAAAAGTTGTTCGCCTCGCCAAGGGCTTTCATTTGATGCCAAACATGACCACTTTTGAAGACTTTCATTTTTGACCCACACCGGACCCACTGTGGGCGGGGCACCTGCCCACAGGACGGCGGGGCCACATTTAGTGGGTGGTACAATGACAAAAGTTGTTCGCCTCGCCAAGGGCTTTCATCTGCTACCAAACATGAGCACTTTTGAAGACTTTCATTTTTGACCCACACCGGACCCACTGTGGGTGGGGCACCTGCCCACAGGACGGAGGGGCCACTTTTCGAGGGTGGTACAACGACAAAAGTTGTTCGCCTCGCCAAGGGCTTTCATCTGATACCAAACACGACCACTTTTGAAGACTTTCATTTTTGACCCACACCGGACCCACTGTGGCTGGGGCACCAGCCCACAGGACGGTGGGGCCACTTTTCGTGGGTGGTACAATGACAAAAGTTGTTCACCTCGCCAAGGGCTTTCATTTGATGCCAAACATGACCACTTCTGAAGACTTTCATTTTTGACCCACACCGGACCCACTGTGAGCGGGAGGACGGCGGGGCCACATTTAGTGGGTGGTACAATGACAAAAGTTGTTCGCCTCGCCAAGGGGTTTCATCTGATACCAAACATGACCACTTTTGAAGACATTCATTTTTGACCCACACCGGACCCACTGTGGGTAGGACGGAGGGGCCACTTTTCGTGGGTGGTACAATGACAAAAGTTGTTCGCCTCGCCTAGGGCTTTCATTTGATGCCAAACATGACCACTTTTGAGTACTTTCATTTTTGACCCACACCGGACCCACTGTGGGCGGGGCACCTGCCCACAGGACGGCGGGGCACCTGCCCACAGGACGGCGGGGCCACATTTAGTGGGTGGTACAATGACAAAAGTTGTTCGCCTCGCCAAGGGCTTTTATCTGATACCCAACACGACCACTTTTGAAGACTTTCATTTTTGACCCACACCGGACCCACTGTGGCTGGGGCACCGGCCCACAGGACGGCGGGGCCACATTTAGTGGGTGGTACAATGACAAAAGTTGTTCGCCTCGCCAAGGGCTTTCATCTGATACCAAACATGACCACTTTTGAAGACTTTCATTTTTGACCCACACCGGACCCACTGTGGGTGGGGCCAGTGTTTTTTTGCTCAAAAAAGTGCGCAATGACACACTTTTTTCTGAAATTAGCAAAAAATTTTGGGCTTGTGCGCACGCGTGCGCACCTTTTCTAGCGACAGGCAGGGAAAATTACTAAAAATTAGTTGCCCAAAGTGCTCAGAAAAATTGCTCCTGGCTCTCAATTTCACGAAAATCTCCAATTTTTCCTGGGGGCTCCGCCCCCAGACCCCCATCCTTACTTCCCTACTACTGGTTTATCGCTAAATTGCGACTTAACTTTCAGTAAACATGCAAGCATTAATATACAAGCACCCATGGCCTAACGTACGTGTGATTTTCTAGCTTATATATGCAACTCGCATTGCATTCAAGTTATGAAATAACTGATAGCTAAATTTTAATTTTAGTTTGGCAGTTTTTGGAGAAGTTTACAAAACATTAACAAGAGATTCCGTGACAGCTAGGTTTACGTATATCATTATCTGTGTTTTCTCTACCCACCGACAGTTCAAAAAGCATTTAAAAATAGAAATGCTCAGGGCTTAGCCCTGAAAATTACTGAGTCAGATGTCGGAATCATTTTCCGAAAACTGCGTAATTTTCGATGAAATTTCAAACAAGCATGTATTTTTGTTTTATAGAAAGCAGAGAGGATTCTTAGCTTGCAAACAACTTAAAAATTACCAAAAGGATTCATCATTTTGCTAAATTTATGGAATAAAAATTTCCTTTTGTATCAATAAAACTTGATACAAATTTACTTTTACTTCAATACAACTTGAAGATTATCATACGTAAATTGAGTTAAATGGTTGCTGTTTTGTATATAAAGTCTTGCTTCTGCGCCCCAGACCCGTCGTTGCAAAGTTAAGTGAGTTAGCAAATTTCTTCAGCCATTAAGTTCTGGAGTCTTATAATCAACAGCTCTGAACATTGCAGAAAGGTCATGCAATTACTAATAAATGCAAAACAGAAATTTTATGCTAAATTTTAGCATTTTTCCAGCTATGCGCACTTTTTTAGCTAATTGCGCAAAAAAATTTTGGGGCAGTGCGCAGAAGAGCGCAAAAGTGTCCGAGCAAAAAAACACTGGGTGGGGCATCGGCCCACAGGACGGAGGGGCCACTTTCCGTGAGTGGTACAATGACAAAAGTTGTTCGCCTCGCCAAGGGGTTTCATCTGATACCAAACATGACCACTTTTGAAGACTTTCATTTTTGACCTACACCGGACTCACTGTGGGTGGGGCACCGGCCCACAGGTCGGAGCGGCCACTTTTCGTGGCTGGTCCAATGACAAAAGTTGTTCGCCTCGCCAAGGTCTTTCATTTGATACCAAACACGACCACTTTTGAAGACTTTCTGCTTTGACCCACACCGGACTGGGTGGGGCACCTGCCCTCAGGACGGCGGGGCCACATTTAGTGGGCGGTACAATGACAAAAGTTGTTCGCCTCGCCAAGGGCTTTCATCTGATACCAAACACGACCACTTTTGAGGACTTTCTTTTTGACCCACACCGGACCCACTGTGGGCGGGGCACCTGCCCTCAGGACGGCGGGGCCACATTTAGTGGGTGGTACAATGACAAAAGTTGTTCGCCTCGCCAAGGGCCGGACCCACTGTGGCTGGGGCACCGGCCCACAGGACGGTGGGGCCACACTTTTCGTGGGTGGTACAATGACAAAAGTTGTTCGCCTCGCATAGGGCTTTCATTTGATGCCAAACATGACCACTTTTGAAGACTTTCATTTTTGACCCATACCGGCCCACTGTGGGTGGGGCACCTGCCCACAGGACGGCAGGGCCACATTTCGTGGGTGGTACAACGACAAAAGTTGTTCGCCTCGCCAAGGGCTTTCATCTGATACCAAACATGACCACTTTTGAAGACTTTCATTTTTGACCCACACCGGACCCACTGTGGGTGGGGCACCGGCCCACAGGACGGAGGGGCCACTTTTCGTGAGTGGTACAATGACAAAAGTTGTTCGCCTCGCCAAGGGGTTTCATCTGATACCAAACATGACCACTTTTGAAGACTTTCATTTTTGACCCACACCGGACCCGCACCCACAGGGCGCTGTGGGTCAGGGGTCACATCCGTCGGTTTCGGCAGTATGCCCATCGTGTTCAGCGACCCCGATTTACGATCTATGTTTACCACCACAAGGCCGAAAAACGCTGATTTTGGCTGTTTTTAGACTATTTTCAAATTTTTCTAAGTTCAAGTATTTTCAAACGCTATTTTTTCCATTTTTGACCATCTATAAAAATCGAAGCAGATCGAAATTCAGAAAAAACATAAACTTGCTAAATAACATAGCCTAGATAATCAAAAAATAGTATAGAAAAAATTTTTCCTATGGGCAAAAATCGAGTTAACACAAAATTGACAAAAATCATGCTGAATACAGAGAAAAACCCCACTTTCAAACCCGTAAGAGAAAGTCGATTTTTTCAAAGTTCATTTTTTCCGGGCAAGTTTGGTATCATTCGAAAGCTCTCGGGCTGGAGATTTCAAAAATGTAAATATTAGCTCTTAGTTCCTTGCAGTTAATTACGTAGTTATGCTTAATTAGCACTTTTCCAAATCCGCAAAGTGCCTTTATAGCTCGTATTATGGGGGCTCTCCGAGCTCCCCCATGATAGGGTCGAATCTTGGCTGGGTGGGGCTTGTCCCAAAAGATTTCGAGGGGGCTTGTACCGTGAACTGAAGTTTTCGAGGGGGCTTGTACCTTAAGAATAAATTCTCGAAATATTAAAGCTAACTTCATTGAAATTTGTGATTTTCTCATAATTTGTGACAAAATGTTCAACTTTAAGAAAAACATTCAAAATTTTGGCCGATTTTTACGAAAAATTAAGTGGGGCTTGTACCTTGTCCGAGCTGCGTGGGGGGGAGCTCTGCCCCGCGTTAGCCTATTCCCCCACCTCATTTTTCGTTGAACAAAGTTTTCCTCCATCTATTTTGCTCCTCAAAACTCCTATCTTTTGGACGCCTGGCTATCGTGGAGCGTGGGCGTGTAGAAACCGGAATGGAAGAAGTCCGCCCAAGAGTGAAGACGGAACATAAATCTATCCTGGTGTTATTCTAGGGGAAGGTTTCTTTGGGCAACCCTTGCTGGGAGGGGGACGGCATTTTGAGGGAGAGAGAAGTTTTCAAAACTTTTCTAAAAACATTATCCACGCTTATCGTATACACAGTAGAAGTTATTTTCAGCGCAAAAATAAACAGATTCAGAGTTAAAAAGGTATAATCTGGTACGAAAAAGCCTCCGCGAAGCTGGAAATTTACTGAAAATTTGGCCTTCGCAGCGATTTTTTCAGAGCAAAATGTGACTCTAAAGCTGGCTTATCATTAGTGGCCCCCCATTCGACGACCTCCCCCCAAATCGAGGAGCCCCCCATAAATTCGACCTCCCCTCCATAACCCCAGAAATTGCCAAATTTTACCATTTTTTTACCCTAAATTCTCAAAAACTTTTCCGACTTCGCCGGAGTTTTACCTAAATTCACTATTTTAGCATAAAAAACACCTAAAATTAGTCAATTTTAGCGATTTTTAGCAGTTTATACACAAAAAACCCACAAAAATTCGAAAAACTTCTGAAAAAATATGCCCCCCAATTTTGGATGAGCCCCCCCCCTCGATGGGGGCCCACCATAAAAAATTGCCAAGGAATAAGCCAGTAAAGGAACACACACGTTTGGGGGTAGGCACCTCCACCTCACTAGAAGCCCAATTGGGGAAGGTCCACGATTGATGATGATGATGATTGCTACCGGCCGTTGATGAGATCAAAGGGCCCGGTCGGCTGGTAGCCGGCCGCATTCCCTGAGGTAGGCAATGACCTGCACCAGAGGACCAAAGCGCGTCCAGGGAGGGGCCAGGTACCAGGAACCGCAAGCGGGCGGCATCCCCCCTTTGGCAGTATAGGAGGGCATAGCGTAGATCGTTTGTAGTCCCGGGACAGTACGTACAGTCAGACGAATCTACCGCCCCGATCCTATGTTTATAGCAGTTTAGAATTGGACTAAACCCGCCAATTCGGAGTTGTGACAGGATGTAGCGAAGCGATTCGGGCGACGAAGGGGCGCCTCTAAGTGTTGAGGCGGCGTAGGGAGAATATTGTCCAGGCGATCAGATTTAAGGGTAGATCTCCATTCATCTCTGAGGAGACCCGCAGTTGGTTCTGGGCCACAGGAAGGTCAATAGCAGTATCGGTCTGGGATAAGCTGGAACCTGTTTTAGCCAGCTGATCCGCATAGTCATTTCCGGCCACGGCTTGATGGCCGGGGTCCAGGTTAGCCGGATAGTCCTAGACTCGGCCGCTAGCAACTGACACAGCAGACTCCAAATACTGTGTTCCATGAGAGTGACAGCTTTTGCAGGGCCATTTCTGAGTCGGTGAACCAGAGATTTGGAATCAGCGTAGATATGGATGAACCCATCTTCCGGTTCAGCAACTTCCTGGAGCCATTTCAGAGACCTGTGCAGAGCCACAAATTCAGCCTTGTAGCTAGAGGTCACTTTGCCGGCCAGTTCGGAGATATTCCGCCGCTTGCCCGTTCTATGGTGAATTATGTGGATTCCAGCACCACCACTGAATCTGCCGTTTTCCGCTGATCCGTCGGTTTTTCCACGTCAGGCAACTCCGAGTGGTTCATGCAAAAAATTTTGCGCCTTCGGCGCAAATATTGTCTATATATCTATGTTTTTACTTCTGTTTGTTTTCGTCTGGGCATTAGTCTTCGTGTAGCCTTCATTATTCTAAGCAACAGGATTTCAGACCGAAATTTTCACAATCTTCATAAAAATTCTGAACGTCTGGGGGGCTCCGCCCCCCAGGCCAGCCATTATAGCGCAAAAAGAAGTCTTCAACGCAAACATTTAACGTTCAGAACATTGAAATATCGTTTATGAAGACTAAAAATGCAATATATGTTTTGTATTTCTTCTGTAACACGCGAAAAATGCTAAATATAGTTAAACAAGTAGGAAAAATGCTCCTTGCAGTCGCATGAAAAAGTTAATATGAGCTATGATGGTCAACATTTAAATATGTCAAGGACAAGACTTAAAATGTTTAATATGAGCCAGCATCTAAATAAGTAGAGGACAAGATGTAAGCGGCTAACATGAGCCGCTACGTTTCTCTTGGGCTCATATTGACGCTCGTTCTACGCTACTTTTCGTCGACAAAGTATATCCAGCTCCTAAATTACACTTCCTATCTGCATGATACCTAAGCCTCCTACAGCTTGCACGCCTTATTGCAAAGTCCAAATAAGGAAACACTGTGATCTTAGAGCAAAAATGAAAAACTGTATTAAAAGAACAGGCCTTGAGACGCCAATCTCCCCGTGGGAGCGCAGATTGTTTACAGTCCAGCCAAAATTGCGAACACTAATTCACTGCTAACCTATCCGTAATCAAAAAAGCAAGATGTTGGTTAGATTAGAATATTATACATATATATATGTATATATATATATATACAAGTAACAAAAATGCTCCGCACAAAAGGGGATAATATGTGTGTTGGGCCTATGTCTGTCGTTTAAATTCCGGTTGAGAAAGCAAGTATATAAATCCGACACAGCAAGTTTGGGTGGGTGGATCTATGGCGAAAGTTGTTCAGTTCGATGCAGGCCTTCATTTGACTCGAAATTTGACCACTTTTGAAAATTTTAATCAAAATCGCCTAAGTCCCCACCCCACCCCACCACAGGTCTCTACAGCCACTTTAGGTACGCACTTCTATGACAAAAGTTACTCAGTTAGATGCGGGCTTTCATTTGGTACCAAATTTGACCACTTTTGAAAATTTTAATTTTTGACCCAAAATCGCCCAAGTCCCCACCCCACCCCACCACAGCCCTCTACAGCCACTTTAGGTACGCACTTCTATGACAAAAGTTGCTCAGTTCGATGCGGGCTTTCATTTGGTACCAAATTTGACCACTTTTGAAAAATTTTATTGTTGACCCAAAATCACCTAAGTCCCCACCCCCACCCTACCACAGCACTCTACAGCCACTTTGAGCATCCAATTCTATGACAAAAGTTGTTCAGCTCACTTAGGGCTTTCATTTTGTACCAAATTTGACCACTTTTGAAAAATTTTATTTTTGACCACTTGACCCCCTACCCGATTTACCCTTCAAACGGCAAAGTGGAGCCAGTCCAGCAAAATGGGTGGGTCGGACGGCAAAACGGACAGCGGAAATGAGCTGGGCGCACCAGAAAACCCCTATGGACAAAGTTTTGAGAGGCTATGCACAGTCCTATATGGTGTTCTTGGAAGTCGGTACCGACTTGACCCTCCCGACAGCAAAGTAGAACCAGACCAGCAATATGGGTGGGTGCGACGGCAAAACTGCTTACGGGAATCAATTCGCCGTGCCAGAAAACCTTTGTATGAAAGAATTGAGCTTTCTAAGCTGAATACACAGCGAGAAATTTCGATGTTTCATTTTTCGAATTTTCACCATTTTTGAGCGGCCACTGTGGTCGCATGGGAAGTGTTAGAGAAACGAGATTTAGCTATTTAGTTAGTTCAATATATGTAGTTTCTGAATATAAAAAGAAATCGGCTCCAGCTCTTAACGTTCGAGCTGCGCAGCGACCACAAAAATGGTCACTTTTCGCTCTGAGCCGACTTTGCGGCGCCGCTGCGGCGCTGTGGCGCACCTGCGGCGCAAAAAAAGTAGCGATTCTTAAATGGCGCATGGGGTACTACCAGACCCTATACCCCTTTAGGTCCGGCCTCCGCTGCAGATTACGTGAAAGAGGCGGAAAGTCAGGACAATACGACCATTAAATAGGAGAAACCGGAAAAAAGAAAACTAGCGAAGTAGCGAGAATGGGTTGCCGCGGCATTTTCCCTTAGAGACACGGGTCTCTGTCAGAAGAATGCAACAGTTTTTTGGTCGTAACTTTCGCTAGACGCATTTCCGGAAAATGCCGCAAGCAGAAAAGTTGTTCAGCTCGACGAGCTCTTTCATTTGAGTACCATATCGACCACTTTCGGAAAAAATTTCAAAATCCGGGTTTTCGGGAATTCCCGGATTTTCAGTTTTTCGACTGTAACTTTTGCTAGACGCATTTCCGGGAAATGCCGCAAGCAGAAAAGTTGTTCAGCTCGACGAGCTCTTTCATTTGAGTACCATATCGACCACTTTCGGAAAAATTTTTCAAAATCCGGGTTTTCGGGAATTCCCGGATTTTCAGTTTTTCGGCTGTAACTTTTGCTAGACGCATTTCCGGAAAATGTCGCAAGAAGGAAAGTTGTTCAGCTCGGCGAGCTCTTTCATTTGAATACCATATCGACCACTTTTGGAGAAATTTTTCAAAATCCGGAATTTTCCGGTTCCAATATCTCGAAATCCGTAAAATTTCCGGAAATTTCGATTTCAGTTTCGAAATCAGCGTGGTCGAATTACCCTATGCCCAACTTTTGAGCAAAATCGGAGACAAAAAATTTTTACGTTTCCCTTGGTCCCCCCTTACCATTTTAAAAATTCCGGGATTCGCCATTCCCGGAATCCGGTAGGTATCGGAGCCATGTTGCTTCCCGGAGATGTCCTAGTCAAGGGCTTCAAAATAAGGTATCAACCAGCCCTGTACCCCTTCCCAATCTCGAGATCTAGGGGGGGACAGGGGTGGTAACGAGATTAATAATAACAAGCAATTTTGAATGAATGGGTTGCCGCTGGCATTTTTCCTCTTATCAAGGGACATAACTCCGTTTGCATGCAGCTAGGAGCTTTGTCTCCATTACAACTTTTTATCTACGCAACGAGAGCTTTCGATTGATATCCATATTGTGAATTTCCGACACTTTTTAATTTTGACCCTTTTTGACTGATTTTGGCCATTTTTGGCCATTTTTGACCCGTTTGAGCCTCCGTAACTCATTTTTCCTCCACATTGGTGCGTTGGCCCTATTACAACTTTTTATCTACGCAAAGAGAGCTTTCCAATGATATCCATATTGTGGATTTCCGACACTTTTTAATTTTGAGCCATTTTGACCGATTTTGGCCATTTTTGACCCATTTTAGGCCCCGTAACTCATTTTCTGTACACTTTGGTGCCTTGGCCCTATTATAACATTTTATTTACGCAACGAGAGCTTTCGAATGATACCAATATGAGTCCGATCTGAGAACTTTCAATTTGGAGCCATTTTGGCCGTTTTTGGCCATTTTTCACCATTTTTCGCCTCATAACTCAAAATGAGTGCATTTTCAGGCCTTGACCCAATTACAACTTTTTCTTTACTCGTCGAGAGCTTTCGAATGATACCAAAATTAGCTCATTTGGACAACTTTTTTATTTTACTCATTTTTACTCACGAGGCTGCTCCGGGAGCACCTCTGCTCCCCCGGGGCTCCCCGCGCTTCCGGGAGCAGTTCAAGTCAAGACCTTCAAAATGAGGTATCAACCACCTCTCTACCCCTTTCCAATCTCGAGATAGAGGGGGGGGACAAGAATCCGGAGAAGAAATAATAAATAATAAATAACGGACATACCCAAGTTAAAGGGTTGCCTTTTTGTTGAAAAAGCGGCAACCCAATAATAAAAACGGACATACCCAGATGAAAGGGTTGCCTTTTTGTGTAAAAAGCGGCAACCCAAAAACATCGCCGCCATAACCGGTCCGTGGCGCAACTTTTTAACGGAAAGTGATACGGTGCTGAAACTTCGCACACATACTAAACTCGATGTGCTCTACAATTTGCGCATGAAATCTGCGCAGGATCTGCGCAGGATTTTGCGCAGCCTCTGCGCAGCTTATTTTACGGTGTCTCCAGGGACTTTTGACACATATTATAGGGGTCGCTGCCGCGACCCCTATGATACGTTATGGTGGTTCAGCAGTCAGCCAGCACATATTCAGGACAGTCCTATCCCTCAGCAGCAGACTTTGGAACCTAATTATAAACCTAAATAAACCTTAAATAAATAAAACTAAATCTCAACGATGTTAAGTCTAGGTATGTAAACCGATAAGATTGAAACAGCTGCGTAGTTTCCTGTGATCACCATGACTCGCGTCAATATGAGCCCAAGAGAAACGTAGCGGCTCATGTTAGCCGTTTACATCTTGTCCTCTACTTATTTAGATGCTGGCTCATATTAAACATTTTAAGTCTTGTCCTTGACATATTTAAATGTTTACCATCATAACTCATATTAACTTTTTTCATGCGACTACAAGGCATTTTTTTCTACTTGTCCTCTGTCTAGTTTTTGGGAACGCTGCCATGACTGTGGCAGCGTTTCCTAAAACTAGACAGGGGACAGACAAATACGCGATGTGAAAAAGTTAATATGAGCTATGGTCAACATTTAAGTATGTCGAGACCCAAGACTAAAATGTTTATTAGAAAAAAGGCGCGTTTCTCTTGGGCTCTTCAACCAACGCGAGCTGAGAAAACTACGCAGCTGTTTCAATCTTATCGACACATACCTAGACTTAACATCATTGAGATTTGGATTTTATTTATTTAAGGTTTATTTAGGTTTATAATTAGGTTCCAAAATCTGCTACTTTGAATAGGACTGTCCCGAATATGTGCTGGCCACAGAACCACCATAACACCCATCATAGGGGTCGCGGCAGCGGCCCTAATATGTGTCAAAAAGTCCTAGAGAGATTTTCGCCAAAATAAGCTGCGCAGAGGCTGTCCTACTTGGAGGAACTGCATGCGCCCAAACCAGCAGAGCTCGGCCAATATGTGTGCGAATTTCAACACCATCACTTTTCCGTTAAAGATTACTTCTAGACGGATTACTTATAACGACGTCGACACGAGGTTGCCGCTACAAAAGGCAACCGCTGCGTCTTAGTTTCAATCCGTTTCTGTATTCGGGTTGCCGCCCTGGCAGGCTTGGTACCATGTCCGTTACATTTATTATTTATTATTTCTTCTCCGGATTCTTTCTCTTCTCGAGTTGGAAAAGTAGAGAAAATTTGATGCCTCGACTGAATGTGACTTGAACTGCTCCCAGGCTTCTTTGAGAAATTTGAAAATCCCAGAAAAACAATTAAAATAAAAGTTATCCAAATGAGCTAATTTTGGTGAAAATACCGACAGTAAAGAAAAGTTGTAATTGGAGTCAAGACTGAAAACTCATTTTGAGTTATGAGGCAAAAATGGGAAAATATTACTTTGAAGCAAAATGATTGAAAGTTCTGGAATCAGACCATATTTGGCTGTCATTCGAAAACCAGTTTGCCGTAAATAAAATGTTATAATAGGGCAAAATGTACAGAAAATATTACGAGATGAATAGTCAAAAAAATGGCCAAAATTAAAAGTGTCGGAAAATCCACAATATGGATAATCGTGGAAAACTCTCTTTACTGTAGATAAAAAGTTGTAATAAATTTCAACATAATGTGGAGGAAAAATGAGTTACAGGCTCAAACTTTGGGTCAAAAATGGCAAAAAATGGCAAAATCAGTCAGGGTCAAATTAAAAGTGTCGAAATTCACAATATGAAGTTGTCAATCGAGAAATACTCTTGCGTAGATAAAAGTTGTAATGGCTCTAGCCTCTGCAAACGGAACCGTAATCTGATAAGAGGAAAAATGCCAGCAGCAGCCCATTCATTCAAAATTGCTGTTGACAAACCAATCTCTCGTTACACCCTGTCCCCCTAGATCTCGAGTTGGGAAGGATGAGACGGTTGATACCTTGACACGAGCCACTGACTAGGACATCTCCGAGTGGCTCCGGCCTACCGAGATTCGGGGTGGCGGAATTTTTAGGAAGGAGAGAGTTAAGGGAAACAACAAAAATTTTTGTCTCCGATTTTACTCAAATTGGGCTATGGGAACGTAATTTCATTTTCACGCTGATTTCGAAACTGAAATCGAAATTTCCGGAAATTTTACGGATTTTCGAGATATTGGAACCGAAATTGTGGATTTTTGAGAAAATTTCTCCAAAAAAAGTGTGTCGATATGGTATTCAAATGAAAGAGCTCGCCGAGCTGAACAACTTTCGCTCTTGCGACATTCTGGCAAAGTTACAGCCGAAAAACTGAATCGGGAATTCCCGAGACCCGTAGTTTTTGAGAATTTTTCCTATGTACTCAAATGAGGAAACTCGTCGAGCTGAACGGCTTTTCTGCTTGCGGCATTTCCCGGGCTGCGTCTGGCAAAAGTTGCAGTCGAAAAACTGAAAATCCAGGAATTCCCCTTTTGAAATTTTTCGAAATGATCGATATGGTACTCAAATGAGAAGAGCTCGTCGGGAAATTTGGAACAACTTTCTGCTGCGTTTTCCGAATGCGTCTGGCGAGATTGCGACCAAAAAACTGTTTGCATTCTTCTGGGAAAAGCCGCTGCTATTCTCGCTACTTCATGGACACTAACGGTTTCCTATTTGGTGGTCGTATTGTCTGACTTTCATGATCTGCGGCGGAAATTCCGGAACTTTAAAGGAGCAAGTACGGTATTTTCCCATGCTGGAATTTAGAATAAAACACTTTTGCGCCGCAGGTGCGCCACAGCCGCCGCAGCGGCCAAAGTCGGCTCAAGCGAAAATGACCATTTTTGTGGTCGCCGCGAGCTCGGAGACGTTAGCGGAGCCGAGTTTTCGGCTACGAGACTAACTAAACCAACAAATCTCTCTATTCCCATGCGACCACGGTAAAAATGTTGAAAATTGGCGGGAAATGAAACATCGAAATTTCTGTGACCAGCTTAGAAAAGCTCAATTCTTTCATGCAAAATTTTCGGCAAATTGATTCCCGTAAGCAGTTTTGCCGTCTTTGCCCACTGTATTGCTGGTCTGGTTCTACTTTTGCTGTCGAGAAGTCGAGAATCGTACTCCAGAATTCTCGCATAAGGACTTGTGCATAGCCTCTCAGAACTTTGTCCAAGAGTTCTGGTGTAACTCGCTGTCCCTGCCCACCCATTTTGCTGGACTGGCACCATTTTGCCAATTTTGAAAATTAAATCGAATTCCAGGGGTCAGGAAATGATCAAAAATGGAAATTTTTCAGAAATGTTGGAATTTGGTACAAATGAAAGCCTACAAGTGAGCTGAACTTTTGGTGGATCCAAGAAATTGGCATGGAAACCTGTGACAAAGTTGAAATTAGACTAGACATTTTGGGTCAACAATAAAATTTTTCAAAGTGGTCGATTTGGTACCAGATGAAGCCCTCGTCGAACTGAGCAACTTTTGTCGCCAAGAGTGCGTACCTAGGAATGACAGCAAACCTGGTGGCAAGTGAGACAGACATTTTGGGTCAAAAATTAAAATTTCAAAAAGTAGTCAAATTTGAGCCAAATGAAGCCCTCATCTAACTGAGTAACTTTGTCATGCGCACTAAAGTGGCAAGCAAGACTTGTGGTGGGGTGATTAAAAATTTTCAAGTGGTCAAATTTCTGAAGGCCTGCATCGAACTGAACAACTTTCGCCATAGGTGCACCCCACCCAAACTTGCTGTGTCGAGTTCTGCTGCTCTCAACCAGAATTTAGAAGCGACAGACATAGGCCCAACACACATATTAATATATATATATACATATATATATATATAATATATTCTAATCTAACAACATCTTGCTGATTGCAATGGAACAACGTGCAATTGTGTGCAGTAACTGTGACATGCGCTCCACGAGAAGACAATACAGTTTTTCATTTTTGCTCTAAGATCACAGTGTTTCCTTATTTGGACTTTGCAATAAAACGTGCAAGCTGTAGGAAGGCTTAGGTATCATGCAGATAAGGAAGTGGGAGCTGGATATACTTTTGTCGACGAAAAAAGAAAGTAGCGATAAGGAACTTGAGCGTCAATATGAGCCCGGAAAACATGGCATTTCATGTTAGCCGCTTTACATCTTACTTATTTGGAATGCTGGCTCATATTAAACATTTTAAGTCTTGTGTGACATATTTAAATATTGACCCATCATAGCTCATATTAACTTTTTAAATGCGACTACGAAATTTATTTAACTTATATTTATCATTTTTCGCATTAATTACAGAAGAAATACAAAACGCATATTGCATTTTTAGTCTTCATAAACGATATTTCAATGTTCTGAACGTTAAATAGTGATGTTTTGCTATAATGGCTGGCCTGGGGGCGGGCCTACGAGACGTTCAGAAGATTTGCTGAGAGATTGTGAGAATTTCGGTCTAGAATAATGAAGGCTACAGTGCTCTTGGACGAAAACAAACAGAAGTAAAACATAGATATATAGACAATATTTGCGCCGAAGGAACGCCTGCATGGGTTTCCGGAGTTGCCTGACATGAGAAAACCGACGGATCGAGTGGTGGTGCTGGAATCCACATAATTCACCATAGAACAGACAAGCAACAATATCTCCGAACTGACCGGCAGAGACCTCTAGCTACAAGGCTGAATTTGTGGCTCTACTAGGTCTCTGAAATCTCCGGGAAGTGCCCCCGAACCGGAGATGGGTTCATCCATATCTCGCTGATTCCAAATCTCTGGTTTCACCGACAAAAACTTGTCGCTCTGCCCGTATTTGGAGTCTGCTGTGTCAGTTGCGGCGGCGAGTCCGGCTAACGGCCATCAAGCCGCGAGATGACTATGCGGATCGGCTGAGCCGACGAATTGTATCTGACTACTGCTATTGACGCTCGCTGTGGCCGTGCGCGCGTCCTCCTCAGAGATGAATGGGGATCTACCACCCAAATCTGATCGCCTGAACAATACGCCGCAGGCACCGCTGGGTCGCCCGTAACATCTGTCTGGCGTTTAGTCAATTCCCAAACGCTTGTAAACGTAGGATCGAGAATGACAGACAGATGCGACTGCTGTGCTGTCAGAGACCTACAAACGTGCCGTATGCCCTCTGCCAAGCTGCCCAGAAAGGGATGCCGCCCGCTTGCAGTTCCCGGCTTCCCTCTGAATACCCGGTGCGGGGTCATTATACCTCGGGGGGTGCGGCCGACACCGGTCATCAGCAGCTGTCATCTGTCGTGGACACTTCCCCAATTGGGCTTCTGAGCAATGGAGGGTGCCTACCCCCAAGGCGTGGTGTGTTTACTGGCATTCCTTGGCAATTTTTATGGTGAGCCCCATCGGGGGGGGGGCTCATCCAAAATTGAGGCAAATTTTTTCAAGTTTTTTCGAATTTTTGTGGGTTTTTTTGTATAAACTGCTAAAAATCGCTAAAATTGGCTAATTTCGTGTTTTAAAATAGTAATTTAGGTAAAACTCGGAAAAGTTTTGAAAAATTTAGGGTAAAAAAATGAATTTGGCCGAATTTCTGAGACATGGAGGGAGGTCGGGGCCCCATGGGGGACTCTGAAGATCGTCGGGTGGGGGTGCAACAAGCCCGGCACAAGTCGCATTTTGCTCTGAAAAATCTGCGAAAAATTGCTTTTCAGTAAATTTCCAGCTTCATGGCATTGCACCAGATTATACCTTTTTAACTCTGAATCTGTTTATTTTGCTCTACTGTGCCCAGCACGATAAGCGTGGACTGAGAACTTCTCTCTCCCTCAAAATGCCGTCCCCTACAGCAGGGTTGCTTACTCCCCTGTTACCAGGATAGATTTGTTCCGTGAGCCGAACTTCTTCCATTCAGTTTCCTGCCCACGCTCACAGCCAGGAAGATCCAAGACCCGAGCAAGGTGATGGAGGAAAAACTTTTGTTCAACGAGAAAAGCGGGGTGGGGAATAGACAGCCGGGTGGGCTCCCCTCGCTCGGGGCTGGTAGGCTTCCACTTAATTTTTTCGTAGAAATCGCTAAGAGTACGATGTTTCTAACTAAGGATTGAACATTTTTGTCGCAGATTATGAGAAAATCACAAATTTCAATGAAGTTAGCATTTCGAGGAATTTATTCTTAGGTACAAACTTCAGTTCGCGACACAAGCCTCGAAATCTTTACCCGAAAGGATTCGACCTAATAAAATGAGGGAGCTCATGGAGGAAATACGAGCTATAAGCACTTTACGAGATTTGGAGAAAGTGCCTAATTAAGCATAACTACGTAATTAACTGCAAGGAACGTCTCAGCCGGAAACTTCGAATGATACCAAACTTGCCGGAAAAAATGAACTGTCGACTTTCTCTTACGGGTTTGAAAGTGGTCAACATGATTTTGTCAATTTGTTGTCGATTTTTAGCAGCACCAGAAAAATTTTCTATACTATTTTTTGATTATCTAGACTATGTTTTTTAGCAAGTTTTTATGTTTTTTCTCAGTGTTCTTTCTTTTTCCATTTTTATAGATGGTCAAAAAATGGGAAAAATAGCGTTTGAGAAAATACTTGAAAATTTAGAAAAAATTTGAAAATAAGACAAAAAACGGACAAAATCAGCGTTTTTTTCGGCACTCTTTTTATTTAATATAGATCAAAAATCAAGATTTCTGAACTTTTTGAGCATACTGCCGATAACGGATTGATTTTAAACTTGGATAAAAGTTTTTTTTTTTTTTTTTTCCATTGTGGAGTCAAAAATGAAAGTCTTCAAAAGTGGTCCATGTTTGGTATCAGATGAAACTTTTTGGCGAGACTTGAACAACTTTTGTCATTGTACCACTCACGAAAAATTTAGATTTCAAAATATTTCCCGTTTTCCGATTAACGGTGTACCTTGTATGGGTCGAAAATGAAAGTCTTCAAAAGTGATGCGTATTTGGTATCAGATGGAAGCCCTTGGCGAGTTTTATTACAAATGTCATTTTTCCCCGCTAAATGTGGCCTTGCCATCTAATAGGCAAGTATCCGCCCACAGTAGGGCTCCGAAATGAATCGAAAATGAAAGTCTTCAAAAGTGGTCATGAAAAACATCAAATGAAGGCCCTTTCCTTTTTTTTACACATTTGTCATTGTACCACCACCAAAAGTGTGCCCCCACCATCTACGGGCCGGTGCCCCAGCTTTTTTTAGTCCGGCCATTTGAGATAAAAACAGCTTTTGTCATTGTCTTACCCATTGAATGTTTTTAAGCCAACCTGAGGGCAGGTCCCCCCCCCATGATGAGGTCCAGTACAGTGGGTGAAAAGAAAGTCCTCAAAAAGTGGTCGTGTTTGGTATCAGATGGAAGCCGCTGGCAGGGACACAGGCTGGCTTTGTCATTTTTCCGCTGCCTGCATGTGGCCCCACTATCCTGTTTTTTTTAGCCATCCATTCCAGGTGCGGTGTGGAGTCAAAAGAAAGTCCTCAAAAAGTGGTCGTGTTACGTATCAGATGAAAGCCCTTGGCAAGGTCAAACAACATTTGTCATTCACTACCACCCACGAAAAAAAAAAAAAAAATCAAATGAGCAGGTGCCCCTATTTTTTTTTTTTTTTTTTTTTGTCAAAAAATGTTTGTAAAGAAAAGTGGTCATGTTTGGTATCAGATGAAACTGACTTAATGAGGCAGAACAACTTTTGTCATTGTACCACTCACGGAAAGTGGCTACACCAAAACTCTGTTTTCTTGTTTGACACTTTTTTTTTGCGCGAGCAATGTTTTGCGATATTTTTCTCCTTGCTTCAAAATTTTTTTTGCACAATTAGATAAAAAAAAAGAGAATATATCACAACAGGCTTTTTTTTAGCTCAAAACCTTGTTGTTTTGCATTTATTAACAATTGCATGACCTTTTCTGCAATGTTCAAAAACTCTCAGTGAAAACACTCCAGAGCACAATGGCGGATAAAATTTGTTTGCTCACTTAACTTTGCAACTTTTTGTCTGAAAACCGCCCAGATTTTTCACTTTATATACAAAACAGCAACCATTTTGCTCCAATTTACATGTGATAATCTTCAAGTTGTATTGAAGTAAAAAGTAAATTTGTATCAGAATTTTGATGACACAAAGGAAATTTTTGTTCCATAAATTTAGCAAAATTGATGAATCTTTACAGTAATTTTAAAGTTGTTTACAGGCTTGGAATCCTCTCTACTTTTCCTATATAAAAACAAGAAAGCTCCATGCTTGTTTGAAATTTCATCTTTGACGGCGGAGTTTTCGGGAAAATGATTCCGGCATCAAACAAACTCATTTTCAGGGCTAAACCTGAACATTTTCGGTTTTAAATGCTTTTGAAACTGTCGGTGGAGAGAGAAAACACAGATAATGATATAGAGAAAGCAAACAACCACAAAATATCATGTACATGTTTTGTAAACTTCCTCAAAAAACTGCCAAACTAAAATCAAAATTTAGCTATCAGTGACTCGCCAACTTGAATGCAATGCAGTTTACTGTATAAGCAAATACGCATACCGTAGTGCTATATATTAATGCTTGCATGTTTACTGAGGATTGCCGCAATTTAGCGATAAACAGTAGGGGTGGGGATGGGGGGTCTGGGGGCGGAGCCCCAGGAAAAATTGGAGATTTTCGTGAAATTGAGAACCAGGAGCAATCTTCTGGGCACTTTGGGCAACTAATTTTGTTTTCCTGCCTGTCGCTAGAAAGAGTGCGCACGCGTGCGGCATTTTTTTGCTAATTTCAGAAAAAAGTGTCATTGCGCACTTTTTTGAGCAAAAAAACTGGCCCCACCCACGGTGGGTCCGTTGTCGGGTCAAAAATAGAAAATCTAAAAGTGCTCATGTTTGATATAAGGATAGAAAGCCCTTGGCGGGGCGAACAACTTTTGTCATTGTACCACCCACTAAATGTGGCCCCGCCGTCCTGTGAGCCGGTGCCCCGCCCAATGGGTCGGGTCAATTAAAAATGAAAGTCTTCAAAAGTGATCGTGTTGGGTATCAGATAAAAGCCTTAGCGAAACGAGCAACTTTTGGTCCGTTGTACCACCCACTAAATGTGGCCCCGCCGTCCTGTGGTGTAGGTGCCCCGCCGTCCTGTTGGGCAGGTGCCCCGCTTTTTTGCAGTAGGTCCGGTGTGGGTCAAAAATGAAAGTACTCAAAAGTGGTCATGTTTGGCATCAAATGAAAGCCTAGGCGAGGCGAACAACTTTTGTCATTGTACCACCCACGAAAAGTGGCCCCTCCGTCCTACCCACAGTAGATTCTAGGTAGTAGGTCAAAATGCGAATATCACAAAAGAGTGGTCATGTTTGGTATCAGATGTAACCCCTTGGCGAGGCGAACAACTTTTGTCGTTGTACCACCCACTACAAATGTGGCCCCGCCGTCCTACCGCTCACAGTGGGTCCGGTGTGGGTCAAAAATGAAAGTCTTCAAAAGTGGTCATGTTTGGCATCAAATGAAAGCCCTTGGCAAGTTGAACAACTTTTGTCATTGTACCACCCACGAAAAGTGGCCCCACCGTCCTGTGGGCTGGTGCCCCAGCCACAGTGGGTCCCGGTAATAGGTCAAAAAAAATGAAAGTCTTCAAAAGTGGTCGTGTTTGGTATCAGATGAAAGCCCTTGGCAGGGGCGAACAACTTTTGTCGTTGTACCACCCACTCGAAAAGTGGTCCCTCCGTCCTGTGGGCAGGTGCCCCACCCCACAGTGGGTCCGGTGTGGGTCAAAAATGAAAGTCTTCAAAGTGCTCATGTTTGGTAGCAGATGAAAGCCCTTGGCGAGGCAGACAACTTTTGTCATTGTACCACCCACTAAATGTAGCCCCGCCGTCCTGTGGGCAGGTGCCCCGCCCACAGTGGGTCGGTGTGGGTCAAAAATGAGAAGTCTTAAGTGGTCATGTTTGGCATCAAATGAAAGCCCTTGGCGAGGCGAAACTTACGTCTAGTACCACCCACGAAAAGTGGCCCCACCGTCCTGTGGGCAGGTGCCCCGCCCACAGTGGATCCGGTGTGGGTCAAAAATGAAAGTCCTCAAAAGTGGTCATGTTTGGCATCAGATGAAAGCCTTAGGCGAGGCGAACAACTTTTGTTATTGTACTACCCACGAAAAGTGGCCACTCGCCCTGTGGGTGGGTGTCAAAGTTCTGCAAGCTTGCTGCTATATAAATTAAAAGCCACCCACTACGAATGTATGGCATCACATATATTGATATAGGAGCGCGATAGCGCCCTACACAATATGGGTGTATAGGCATCTGCGCGGCCCTCTGGGCATGTTGGCCTGGTGCCAGCTAATTAGGGTCCAGGAGGGGTAAAAAGGTTGCCATCGTAAACAACTGGAGTAGAGCCACAGTACCACCATACTTTTGGTTCGAATTAGCTTCAGAAATTTTTCAGGCGATAGTTACCGTGCGTTTTTTCTCAGTGAATAACGCTTTTTGGAAATGCAGTTTACGGCTAGTGTTGGAACGATGTAGGCATTTTGCTGGGCTTACTCTAGGAATTTTCTTGGAGTGTTGGAGGGCCCTCTGAGAGCGAGTCATTCTTGGGGAGGGGCGAAAATTTTTCTAAATTTTTCTAAAAAGCATAGCGCTATTTTTATAGTAACGCAAAAAAGTTCTTTTTTAGTGCAAAAGTAGCGCTTAAATAGGCAAAAATCGACCAAAAATCTCCGGCGAAGCCGGAAAATTTTTGAAAATTTGGCCTTCTGAGCGATTTTTTCAGGGCAAAAGTTGGTACCAAAAGGGCACCCACTTTTTGGGGGGAAGGGCATGTTTATGGGGCCCACCCTCCCCACAAGAATAAGCCCTTATTCTAGTGGGGGTGGGGGGGGTGGGGGGACCCCATAACACCCTTCCCCCAAAAAACCGTCCCCCCAAAATCGCCCCCCCGAAAAAAAAGTGGGTGCCTCTTTGGTACCCCTGAAATCGCTGAGAAGGCCAAATTTTCGAAATTTTTCAGCTTCGCCGAAGATTTTTTAGTCGATTTTTGCCTATTTAAAGCGCTATTTTTGCACTAAAAAAATGAGGCTTTTTTTGGTAGTTACTATAGCAATCCCGCTATTTTTGAGCAGGTTTTTAGAAAAATTTTGAAAAATTTTCGCCCCCCCAAAGAATGACTCGCGCCCCGAGGGCCCCCAAAAGAGCCCCCCCCCAAGAAAAAATTCCTAGAATGGGCCCAGTTATATATTGGTAGACAGGATCCCCCCATGCTACCTTTTTTAGTCATTTTGGCACCTTACCAATTTTGGCTCTGTGCCAAGGTCCCAAAGTCGGACTTTCGCTATTTTTCGCAAATTTTGGTCACACTTTTCTAGAACTGGGTAGAAGCTGGAGAGGTCTAGTATCTTTTTGTTGAAAATTGCCAGTAAGGGGGTGCATAAAGTAACGAGGGGGGTTTTTTAATTTTGCTCCCTAGCTTTCAGGAGATGGGCCCAAACTTTGCATTTTTTTGGCCTGTTTGGGCGAAAAGTTTCTAAGTCCCACTTTTACTAGAAATGGCCTGAAAGTCACTAAAAATGGCGTTTTTCGGCCTTGGGGTGGTGCCCATATATAGTAAACAAGGGTCGCTGAAAACGATGAGCATACTGCCGATACCGCCCGAAGTGACCACTGGTCAGCATGGCTCCCGTGGTTCCTCGCCCAGGGTCAAAGTTGGGAAAACTCACTATAAACAGCGTTTTTCGGCGTTTTGGTTGGGAGCAGTAAATCGACTACGCTCGTTTCAATGAGCATATTGCCGAAACCGACGGAAGTGACCACTGGTCACTACGGCTTAGGAGCCCAATTGACCACTGGTCAAACAGCCTAAAACAGCGTTTTTCGGCGTTTTGGTTGGGAGCATATATAGCGCGGCGGGAAAAAACCCAAATTTTCGAATTTTGGCTGTAACTTTTTCATTAAGCGACAAATCGAAAATCTAACGATAACTACCATGAGGCCTTGCGAAGAGCTTCAAAATGAGCTATAAAACGTGTCTCTAGCGCTTACCGTTGGCGAGAAATTTTCGACCAAACCGATGGGAAAAAACCCAATGCGGGAAAAAACCCATGGGCGGGAAAAAACCCAGCCGAACTTTTTGCTGCAAGCACGCCAGAACGGTTTTGACTATACCATTCGAAAGAGCGGGTCATTTTTATTACATCTGAATCATAAAATACCAATATTTTTGCAAAAAATCATGTCAAATTGACTTTTCAAAATTTCGTATGTTTAACACGTAAAGATAGGCAAATTTTGGATATTTTGGAAATTTGCTTAATTTCTGCAGTTTAAGCATCCTATCACATAGAAAACGTGTTTTATTGCATTTAAAGCCAAACACGACCTATTTTAGTGAAAAATTTAGCGGTTTTTGGCGAAATTTAAAAATTTGGCTTGAAATGGCACCATCTCAGATTTTGGCCACCTGGACCTCACATGGAAGGTCGAACCTAGGTAAAATCTATATCAAATTAATCAGGAGGCTCTACTGAGCTAAGAAATGCATGAATTTATCCTTTGCTGCTAATGGTTAGAAAAAAATTTCATTTTGAAATTTGGGTTTTTTCCGCACATGGGTTTTTCCCCGCCGAGCCTGGGTCACCGCCAGTTCGCACCATAGGCACTAGAGCCAAATTGCATACACCATCGTGAAGTTAGAGACATATCCTCTGTGGAACTGTAATCCGTTTTGGGCTAGGTCTTTCCAGTAGTTCAGGGTGACCCCCCCAAAGTTGACCCTGCCTGACCCCTATGTTGGGACCAAAAATTCCAAAATTTTCAAAGTCCCAAAAAATTTGATGAGAGGCGGTGGGAGCTACAATAATACACCCTCTAGGGTAGTTTTGGGCGCTCTTTAAGATAGGCTATTAAAATCCAATCTAGCTCATATGGGTGACTCACACTGGCGATGGGTTTTTTCCCGCATATCGGATTGGGTTTTTTCCCGCCGCGCTATATATACCAGTCGTATTATTCTCAATTAACTGGGCTTATTCTAGGGAATTATTATTGGGGCGGGGGCTCTTTGGGAGGCCCCTCGGGGGCGAGACTCTTGGGGGGGGGGGTGAAAAGCTTGGATCTGTTGCGCTTTCCCCCCCCCAGCCCTAACTTTTGATTTTTTTGACCAATAACTTTGAAATTTGGTGTGGGTGAATACTGGAGGCTGGTGAATTCAAAAATTAAAAAATTTTTAAATTTTTAAAAAATTTTAAATTTTTGTTTGGTAAGGGGGAACCAAAAAATTTTTTGAAAAAAATTTTGCTGAAAACATTGCATGCATAATAATCAGTTTTCTGCTCTACCCCTGGTACTGTTCAAGCTCCTTGAGAGATCTAAGGCTATGATGCTAAAGTTATTGGTCCAAGTCAGGAGAAGAAGATCGTCGGAGAGTCCTAAATTACTCTTGAATATAAATTTTCCGTATAAATGGATATGTAAAATGCGCTTATTAGTATAAAGCAATTATCGAAAGAAACGTTTGCTAAAATTAAAGTTCGAATAAAGCTCGGACACACACCGTAGCTATAGGTTATTTATGAACTATAAACCAAATGTATGGTGGATATGCATAATAATTTGCAATTACAAACCGCGAATATGGGTTGTTCGGCGAAGCTGTGCCCATATTAATTCGCTCACAACCTAGTCTTCTTCTATTTTTGAACCTAGCACCATATTAAGCATTTTAAAGACTATATAGTCCTCTCTTGATTCTGCAACCTCACCATCACCCATATTGCTTTTTTCATGCTCCAGAGGAGCATTTGTATTTCTTATATATATATATATATATATATACGTACTCTGAAACAATACCAAAAATTAAAAAGGACAAGTAGGAAAAATGCTCCTTGGGGCTGCATGAAAAAGTTAATATGAGTCGTGATGGCCGCGATTTAAATGTGTCGATGACAAGATTTAAAATGTTATGAGCAATTATCTAAATCAGTAAAGGGCAAGATGAAGCCAAGCATATATGAGCTGCTACGTTTCTCTTGGGCTCATATGACGCGCATAAAATAGCTAAAATGGAGATAGCTGAACGGCTGAAATCTTGCATACAAAGGTTGTTGGGCATGTGGAATTGTGGTGATGGTGCAATCCTTGCTGATTCGACCTATGGCTGGCTGGATCTTGTTCAACTGGCCCAATGTTGAACCAGTTCCTGTTTCTGGCTACTGAAGATAGCTGAAAGGCTGAAATCTTGCATACAACGGTTATTGGGCAAGGGGAATTCACTTATGGTGTAACTTTGATTGTCTGACTTATGGCTGGCCAGATCCAACTGGTTCAATTGAATTGAAAGTTGAACCAGTTCCTGGTTCAAGCTATATACTGGAGATAGCTGAAAGGCTGAAATTTTGTATGCAAAGCTTACTGGGCATGGGGAATTCACTGGTAGGATTTTCGATACGGTTGCTGCCACAGTTACAATAGTGTTCCCAAAAACAAGACGGAGGACTAGTAGGAAAAATGCACCCAGCAGTTGCATGAAAATGTTAATAAGAGTTATGATGGTCAACATTTAAATGTGTCATTAGCGTCTTTTTTTAAAATGTTTATTATGATTAAACATTCCAACACACAGAGGACAAGATGTAAACGAATAATATGAGCCGCTACGTTTCTCTTGTTTTCATATATTGACGCTAATTAAATGGTATAAAGTATCAGTGTTTAATTATAAATTGATTTGATTGGCCTGGGAATATTGTAATAGTTGTAGTGATTATGATATATAAATGTGATGATTGCGATGATTTTTTCATAATTTCTCAAGATTTCGCAATATACGTATGCTTAATGTCCGTATTTTTATTTTTTCATTCGATTGCATATCGGTTTCAGTTTCATTGACTTACACAAAGTGGTCTTAAATGTGTATTGTGATGTGGCGGTGGTATGGTAACCATGCAGTAACTTCTAATTTCAATCATTGTTAACACACGTTAAAAAATACAGTAATGACTCGTTAAAGTAAGTTAAGTACGGTGACGTTACATACAGCTTTGCAAAATTAATGTTTGTGTTCGTCGTTATTCATTCAAGTCTCTTAACCTATTTCAGTGTTGTATATATTCGAAGTAAAGCGAAATTCAAATGAGCGTCAATATGAGCCCAAGAGAAACGCAGCGTCTGCTGCCGGTCGTCAAGACCTTGTCCCCTACTGATTTAGATGCTGGCTGATATTAAACATTTTAAATTCCTTGTCCTTGACACATTTAAATGTTGGCCATCATAGCTCATTGCAAGGAGCATTTTTCCTACTTGTGTTAATGTATGGTTGGGACGGCGTTAATGACTCAAAATCCAAAAAATACAATAAACTTAGCCTATTTTATTTTTACAGTGCGCTGCTATGATGATGTTAAAAAGTACATATACTCGCCAGTTCTTACTATGGGTTGTTTTTATTTCCGTATCCGTCTAGCAAGCTTAATTCCCTCGACCTTCTGTTAGAACTTTCAACTTCTTATCAGTTCTGGCTTACTTCTACTGGGGGGGGGGGGGGGGGGCTCCTATCTGACGACCTTTCCCCCCTAATTTGAGGAGCCCCCCCCCATAAATTCCGACCTCCCCCCATAACCCCCCAAAAATTGCCATTTTTAACCATTTTTTAGCCAGATTTTCAGAAATTTTTCTGGCTTCGCCGTATTTTTACCTAAATTTCAACCATTTTAGCTGCAAAAATACCAAAAATTTGTTATTTTTTAGCGATTTTTCGCATTTTTTTTTACACAAAAAACCTAAAAATTGGCTAAAAATATGCCCCCATTTTCGGTGAGCCCCCTTTCGATTGACGGGGCTTCTTCTGAGCCTCCCCATATCGCCCCCATAAATTTTGGCCTAGAAGCAAGCCAGTCAGTTGTGTCACAAAATCATTGCTTTCATGCTTTTAGTTTAGCCTTTTTCTTTTTGCTTGTTTCTAGAGTTCCTCGATTTCACGGCTTTGCCCAACAGGATAGCCGCGGAATCAAGTTGACCTTTCTACCGAGCATGTTCGTTCTGAAGAGCTTAGACGCTACAAGTGCCGCAGCCCGTGTTCTAGATCCCACGGCTTGCTCCCGCCCAGCGTCCTGGGAGGCTCCTTCAAATGTTCACCTTCTGACGTCCCCACGACCCCCTCTCTTCACCCGTGCCCCCCACCCCCAGTTCTGGCCCCGGTCCACCCCCAGGCCGCTCAGTCCACCACCGAACTGCATTCCCTCATCATCATCATTCTCACGGAACCTTCGGATGAACGACGACGAACGGCGAAAAGTGTTTTCCCAACAAAATCAAATTTTTATTTCGGCTTTTAACTTTGAGGGTTTTGCCATAGGGGTGGGGGGCCTGAGAAGCCCCCATCCAATCATTGGAGGACCAACCCGAAATGCGGGAGATGGAGCATGTTTTGTGAAATGTTGTGCAAGTTTGCGGATCTATGCATTATGGTTCAAACTTCACAAGAATCGTTGAAATGAGCTAACAAACGCTGAAATAGTGAATGTTTCTTGGCAATAGTAGCAATCCTTTAAAAAGTTCGGAAAGGTTTTGGGAAGCTCAAGGTTTAGTGAAACTCAAGAGTAAGGCGCCCCCCCCCCAGAAATCGGGTCCCCCGTCAGACTTGGGTCGCCCCGCCCCAGGATTCGGACCTTCCCCCCAGAACTCTAAAGTGTCCGGAAAACTAAGGTTTTGAGGGTAAATTGTGAAACAATTTTTCGGATTCGATTTAGGTATTTTTTTAAACATTTTTTAGCTGTTTTAAGCTTAAAGTTAGGTTAAAAATAGTTAATTTTTAGCTCAGCAGCAAAAAAGCTATTTTTAAGCATTTTTAGAAAAATTTTCTCCCCCCCCCCCCCCATGAGTCCCTGCGCCCCAGACCTGGGGTGTCTGCCCCCCAGGCTTCCCCCCCCCCCCCCCCAGAAATTTTTGCCTTGCAAAAAGCCGTCACTAAGGTTAGCAATTTTTCCCCTACGTACCTATCTGCTATGTGAGCAAGGCGGAGATAAATGTTTTGTAGAACTTGAAAGAAATGATAAAAGATTATTATTTTATGATTATTTGTGATCAAAGCTTGAAAAAATTTGTATAAATTTAGCAGGTGTTGTATTTTTCGTTTATTCAAGATTACCCGAAAATGTTTCGAAAAGTGTTGTCGTGTTGTTGAACTGTTTTAGCAAACTGGGATTTAATTAACTACTTAGACATTAACTAGTACAGTTGTATGTCATATTTATCAGGGTATTTTTTAGGTGTTTTCCGGTGGGGGAGATTTTTTCCAAAAATGAGCCAAAAATTAATGTTTGTGACGCATTTTAGACGTGTAAACGCTAAAAATCTCCGACGTAGCCGGAAAATTTTTAAAAGTTTACCTAGTCGGCAAAAATTTGGTTTTCCAAATAAATCCCAGTGGCTGTGGAAAGCAAAATTCCCGGTGGGACTGTTCCTTATGAGGGCCCCCCCGGCCCCTCCTGAAAAATGTCCTGTTTGTAAAGGTCTTTTTATTTGTTTTTTAGAACTGTGTCGCCTGTACTCAGTGACGGGTGTGGATCGAACTTTGGCGGGAAGACGATCAGCGGGATCACTGTCTCAGTTGTGGCAATGTTTCCTGTGTTCTCGAATCCTTTCACATTCTATCCCTCTCTGTAGTCGATAAAAAGGTTCGTTTGACTGACATTCGACAAGCAACAAATGCAGTTTTCTTGGGACACGGAATTTCTACACGGAACACTTAAATTCTATTATTTAGCCCAATATCTATATACAGGAGTTAGGCATGTAGGAGTTCCTGGTTTTCATACCAAATATCATGTAGGTAAATGTACGTATATGGTGGCTGAAATATGAAATGCACAAATTTAACTATTTTTGTGGATTTTTACATAGGTGTTATGTACCTAATTATCTTGGATCAGAACAAACTTCCAAAATATATGTCCAAAAGGACGCCACTGACACGCTAGCAAAGGATTATAACCATACCCAACTACCCAGATATTGGGTAGGACAACAACAAGATTCTTGAGTAACTTTTAAATATAAGCAGTTTTACGGATTTAACAATTAACGTATTTTAGGCTAAGATGGATCCATCCGAAATGAGATAAACTATGATGAGTCTGAAACCGAAATTGAAGAGAATGGACCCATTACCAATTCTCCCCCTGATGATGATGACAGTAACAGTAACAGTAGAAATTACCAGTTCAAGCAGCAGTACCCACCACCACCACGAGTGTCTAACTGCGATATCAATCAGATGGAGGTCCAGCAGCCCAAAACGAACTCCATTTTGAGTGCAGGGTCATGGAAAGCAACCGGTCCTCCTATTGGCTTATATCTGGAGGAAAGGACTGAAGCTGAATGGCTTGAATACACTGTTCACGAACTCTTTATTACAAGCCTAAAACCAATATAAAGAGTACATTTCTATCTAGAATGGTTTAATCACAGGTTTGACGTGCTTGTGACATCATCCATCCAGCATTCAGAACTAACTTTTAAGAAGTTAAAGAGCAGTACTATTTTTCAATTCAACAAGATAAGATGTACACATGCTATTGCCTCTGCTATCTGAGAAAAGTATATTCTGCACTGTTGGTTGATTCACAGTTTTGGCATAAAAGCTGAAGAATCCAAAAATATGCTCATTTTGGGCAGAGCCTCATCAAGAGGGGTAAAACTGCTATGGATGTCAGTAGCAATAATCAGGAATTGAAGTA